>MJUU01056471.1:5474-22970 GCA_002080025.1 Modiolus philippinarum
TAAACTTTGATATCTACAGTATTTTATGTAAAGGAACATCAGTGATATTACATATTACTATGGTCAGAATACATTCTAGAGAAAATGTATATCATTGTTTAATTGGCAAATTTAATTATTTATAAAATTCTACTTCTATCATATTTCAGGTTCCTATGAACAGAATCTATGTTTAGATCCTAACATAGACTGTTCTCCCTGTCCTGAACGTTTACCTAGTTGTATTGGTTTACCTGATGGAGAAAACAGTTTTGCTGGTAGAGTTTGGTCACCTGACTATGTCATTTGTTATCTGAACAGAACTATTGATGTGAAGAAATGTGCCACAGGCTTCTTTGATCCCCAAAATAAGAAATGTAGCTCACAAGTTGGAAAAGGTAAGAATTTACATTCACTAAAGTAGGAATAAATAGACAATACTGCCACAAGGACAAAAATTCAGCATGACCATTCTTTGATCTTAAAAGCATGAACTTTACACGTAATTGTTGGATTTAAATGGATATGAATTATTTGAGGCCGCAGATTGGACAAATCAGACCATGCAGCCTTAGGCTTTTTGAAGGGTGATATGGGTTAAATCAGACCTGTAACCTTGGACCTATTGAATAGTGACTTTGGTGTTTAAAACGCTCATGCACTAAAAATGATCTGGGATCTGGACAAAACAGAAAAGAGTACCAAAGCAAAGCTTAAGATTTTAACCCCAAATTCCATAAAATCCAAGGATAATATATTTAAGATAGATTTACTGTATTTGTACTTGTTTTCGTGATGTACTTATTTTCACGAATTTCACGGTCAACATAATATGCGTAATTAGTAAAATAAAGCATAAGTCTATTGACATAACTGAGAAATTAAATACCAGTGAACTTGTATGCTGACAGAAATCCGCAAAAAAAAGTACAATTTATACAGTATGCAATTACATGTACTAGTTTTTTTTTTGTAATGAGTTGTCACTTAAAACGCTATCAGATTTTTACCTTGTTTGTTATCTTATGTTATGTTCAAAACATTGTATCATTTTTCAGACAACATTGAGACATATTGTGCACATCATCCTGATGCCAAGATTCCAAACAAAGTAAATTGTGCCCAGTATTATGACTGTTCCAATAAAAACTCCATTTTCCAACCATACCTACATGAATGTACCTATCCAAAACTCTTCTCTGTAGCCACACTGAGGTGTGAAAACTTTGAACAGGTCACATGTGGAGCAAGAACAGAACCTAAGGCACCATGTAAGTAACAACATAAACACTTTCAGATTTAAACCCCCCCCTCCCTCAAAAAACAAAACAAAACAAAAAAAACAGGAGAAATGAACATATATGGAATTGGGATATACATAGCTTAGTGATATTGAAGGTTAACAATCCATACAATAAAATAACTTATGTAAGCATTTGAAATAATTAAAAAGAATTGCTTTGAAAATATGTTTTTCATGTGAAAGGTAAATTGCATCTTTAAAAGTGAGAGATATTGCAGTTAAAGTTTCTAAGATGCGTTAACAATGTTTTGGTAAATATCATTCTTTCCTCAATTATTAAATTTATTTGTACCCACTCTAGTTTTCTTAATCTCTGCCACATTAATCTTAGAATTTCTAATTTAACCCCCCCCGCTAAAAAAATCACTTGTCATAACTAATTTCCACAACCGTGTCTTTATTTCTATCCCTCTTAGAATCATATCTAAACATTTGAATACATTATATCTATAGGTCAGTATTTACAGAACCAGTGTTCAGCATCAGATCAGAGTTGTCTCCCTTGTCCGTTACGGTTACCAAGTTGTCTTGGACTTCCAGATGGTGACAATGGCTATCCTGGACACAGACATTGGAAACAGTTTATTAACTGTTATAAAGAAAGGACTCAAAATGTCAAAGACTGCTTGATGGGTTATTTTGATGAAAAACTTAGACGATGTGTTCTACAGGAGCATACAACACCAAGTATGGAGTATTTTCTTTTTTTTTTTTCATATGTAGTTTCAAATTAAGATTCATTCAGTTTAAAAATCTTATCATTTTTTGTATGAAATATATGGACAAATGGGCAACAGTTATACAATTTGTTAAAAATTTGGAATTAAAATTGCTAGTAAAAGCAATCGGTAATATCTTACAGATATTACATTCTAATTAGAAGGAACATTTTTAAAATGTTCCGTGAATTTATTGACATTATTTATGAATGCAAAATATTTTAATCCTGAATCATTTGGGAGACCAAGACTCAAATTTAATTACCTGACAAAGCTGAGATTGAGTGTAAACATAAACAATGTATATTTTATATTTGCAGTACCTATATGTGGTATAGACCAGTTTGAATGTAAGAACGGACAATGTATAAGTGCAACAGATAGATGTAATAACCAGTTTGAATGTTCTGATCTCTCTGATGAAGAAAATTGTTAGTATATTAAAAACACTAAAACTGAATCAAAAGTTTAATTTTTGTGAAAGCTAACAAATACTGACTGCATAGATTGTTTCAAAATTTTCCGGCAAGTATTATTGAATATGAAAATTGATTCTGACAGCACAATTTATTAAAGCTTCATCTGAAAGTCCATAAGTGGTATGCTGTGGATGTTTAATCACAAAATCTTCATGAAATCCCTAATTATTCTGTTTTTAGTTTTAGTAGGTAAAAAAAACATAATATGTGTATTTCATCCGTGAACACTTGAGAAATAACAAAAAAATGAGATTGGAATCCATTTATATACAATACATTTACTGGAAACAGGCAAATTTTAGAATGGGGTTAAAATTTTTTTTGTCGCCTGCACACGTAGTGTGTGGCGACATATGGGGATCACTTTAGTAGTCTTGCGGTGTTGTAGGCATCATTGTCATTGTTCGTCCCACTTTTTCTAAACACTTTTCCCACCAACTACAAATCAGCATTTGAAATTTTGTATGTGACTCAAGTATGGGGTTCTATACTGGGCTTATCAAATTCAGGTCTGCCTGACATCTGCTTAAGCAATCACATTACATTATTTGAATACCCGAAGGCGTCAATAGTAGATTTGATGGTTAAAATGCAGTTTACAGGGGACAAGTAGCGGAGCCTGTAAACGGATATTTTGACTGTCAATCAAGATTGACACTCTCATGTATTCAAATAATGTACTTGCGATTCTAATGCAATTAAATGGATCTATTTTTGATTTGTGTATTTGTAACCATATTAGGAACCAGACTAAACAGGGAACCTACTTTGTCCCAGGTGTGTACATGGTGGAATTGTGGTCAGTTTTGACCAATCAAAACCTCTGTTATATAAATAAATGTTGCATCAGAATTCCTGTTTACCAACTTGGCATATTTTCAACAAATACTGTCGATAAATTTTTGTAACACTTTCCTCTGCAACTAAAAATCACAACCACTTCAAACTTTGTATGTGACTTTAGTGCATACTTCTAAATTGTGCTTATCAAATTCAGGTCTGTTGGACATCTTCTTCCTGTTTACCCACTTGGCATATTTTCTACAAATACTGTCAATGGTAAAAATTTTCGTAATGCTTTTCTCAGCAACTTCAGATCACAGCCACTTGAAATTTTGTATGTGACTTTAGTATTGGGTTCCATATTCCGCTTATCAAATTCAGGTGTGTCAGACATCTACTTCTTGTTTAACAACTTAGAAATGTGTGTTTCCGACAACAGCAATGCAGGCAACACAGGTCTTCCATGGAAGACTCACAATTTATACTAATCTCAAGGGGCCAAACTTTTGTACATGCATCCATTAGATACCTTATTTACAGTCTAATGGGATTATTATAGCATAGTAAAGCTATTAGAGTGCAAAGTACAGCATAGAATGTCTGAGCAAACGTTGTTCATATGGTACTTTTGAATTAACTTCAACTCTTTACAGGAATAAAATTGTGCAATTTAATGTTAAATTTTTACAAAGCAATAATGATCATTTCTTTAAAACTCTGACAATTTCTTGTAAAAAAAATTCTTGTTTTAAATGTACAATACCATTCTATAAAATATATATATTACAGGTATAATTCAACCTGTATGTCCTGAGGGAGAATGGCGCTGTAATGATGGACAGTGTGTGGATCCACTTTCTCGATGTGATGGGCGTATCCAGTGTAGAGATAAATCTGATGAATTTGGTTGCAATTACAGCACTACTACTCGTAAGTTGTAACATGTATAAGCAACGCGGAGCAGGGGCATAGAAATGGCAGACATCTGTGTCTGTGAGTCTGTGCATCCATGCGTCCATCCGTCTCACTTCCTTGTAAGCTCTCTCATGGCTACAAATTTTGACGGATTTTCATGAAATTTATACCAAATGTTCATACCAACAACACCTTGGTCAAGTTAAAAAATCAACCTGGGTCGATACATTTGTCGGAGTTATTGGACTTTGATCAAAATAATGACTCCGTTTTATCAAAGAATTGACCTTGTAAGGGCTCTCAAGCCTACAAATTTTGATGGATTTTCATGAAATTCATACCAATGTTTATATCACTAATACCTTAGTCAAGTTTGAAAATCAGTCCGGTTCGATACTTTTTAGCTCACCTGACCTAAAGGTTCAGTGTGAACTTTTGCCATCACTTGGTGTCCGTTGTCAGTCCGTTAAACTTTTCACATTTTCATCTTCTCCTCTGAAACCAATTTTCATCTTCTCCTCTGAAACCAATTTTCATCTTCTCCTCTGAAACCACTGAAGCAAGTTCAACCAAACTTTACAGGAATGATATACTAAAGGTCCTAAACAAAGATTGCTCATTTCGTTCCGATCAGATAAAAAACATGGCCGCCAGCGCAGAAATTAGGTTTAACTTTGGACCTTATGGGAAAAATTACATTTTCATCTTCTCTTCTGAAATGGCTTAAGCAAATTCAACCAAACTTTACAGGAATGATGTACTAAAGGTCCTAAACAAAGATTGCTCATTTTCTTCCAATTCGGTAAAAAACATGGCCGCCAGCACCAAACATAGTTTAACATTGGACCCTATGGGAAAACCACATTTTCATTATTTCCTCTGAAACCGTTGAGGCAAATTCAATCAAACGTTACATGAATGATGTACTCAAGCTCCTTTACTAAGATTGCAAATATTGTTCCGATCTGATAAAAAACATGGCCGCCAGAACGGCACATAGTTTAACATTGGACCCTATGGGAAAATCACATTTTCATTATTTCCTCTGAAACCGTTGAGGCAAATTCAACCAAACTTTACATGAATGATGTACTAAAGCTCCTTTACTAAGATTGCAAATATTGTTCCGATCCGATAAAAAACATGGCTGACAGCACGGCACATAGTTTAACATTTGACCCTATGGGAAAATCACATTTGCATCTTTTCCTCTGAAACCGCTGAAGCAAATTCAACCAAACTTTGCAGGAATGATGTACTAAAGGTCCTTCACGAAGATTGCTCATTTTGTTCCTATCTGATAAAAACCATGGCTGCCAGCACAGAACATAATTCAAAATTGGACCCAATGGGAAAATCACATTTTCATCTCCTCTGAAATGGCTAAAGCAAATTCAACCAAACTTTACAGGAATGTTGTACTAAAGGTCCTTAACAAAGATTGCTCATTTCGTTCTGATCCGATAAAAAACGTGGCTGCCAGCACAAAACTAAATTTAACATTGAACCCTATTGGAAAATCACATTTTCATCTTCTCCTTTGAAACCGCTACAGGAATGATGTACTAAAGGTGCTCAGTTTGTTGGCGGCCAGCACAGAACGTACGTTTTACATTGGACTTTATGGGAAAAATCACATTTTCATCATCTTCTCTGAAACTGTTGAAGCAAATTATATTGGAATGATGAAAAGAAGGTCCTTTGCAAAATTTACTCATTTCAATAGGACAAAAACACAGGTGCTTATAGAGAACATAGCTAAACATTAGACCTCCATTGGTAAAAAAACATCATTTTTGGTCATGCATGGCAGAGAAGGTTTTGTCAGGTGAGCGATGCAGGCTCAGTTACTGAGCCTCTAGTTGATGGAGTTATGGGACTTTGACCAAAATAATGACTCTGTTTTATCAAAAAATTTACTTTGTAAGCTTTCTCACGGCCAAAAATTTTGACAGCTTTTCATGAAATTTATGGCAAATGTTAATACCACCAATACCATGGTGAAGTTTGAACATCAGCCTCCGTCGATACTTTTAGTATCCCCAAACATTTAATTCTGGAACAGCCCTGAATGTTTGAAAATATTGCAATTTCATAAACAGTAGACTAGTATACTGCTTTATGGGTGGGGACCCAGGAATTCTATTCTTGTATTTCTTTAATTTACTGTACTGATTTCTTCATTTATTTTCATTTAAATGTATACATGTGAGTTGTAGGGCTGTAGTATTGTTTATTTAGTTGATAAGCTCTTGAAAGGTTAAATGGTTTTAAAGAGAATTGTGGAAATTGAATAGAAAAATATTGTGGAAAATATTGAAATATGAATTTCCAGTGAAAGCCATTTTCATCGGAAATTATGTATGAATGGCAAAATGAATATATCTAACAATACAAAAAGTTCTCATGATTAGGTATTTTCTCACCAAATAACTGATCTAGATCTGTTAATACAAATATGAATATTTATGCATTATGGTAACTTTTCTGATTATGAAACAGATACATGTACATAATTGGGGAGATAACTTCTGGCAGAAAACTTCTCCTTAACCAGTAGATTCTGAAGAAAAAATGAACAATACAGAGTGCATGAATATTTAAGGCATATAAAACTTGTTTTACAGGTCCAGTTTTAAATATTTGTCACAATCAACAAAATGGAAGAGTAGCACATCCTACCAACTGTGCAAAGTATTACGATTGTACTGACCAATCACATCCAATGTTACAAGAATGTCCCTATCCTTTCTTGTATTCTCCAGTACATATGTCGTGTCAGAACTTTGAGTATGTCCAGTGTCAACAGAGATACAAACCACAAGCACCTTGTAAGTATCTATACTGGTATCTATGAGCAGTTACTGTGTACCAGTATATTTCACTGAATATTTTAGTGAAACATTTTGAATCCAATACAGATAGCACTATAGGTATATGACATAAGATATTGGAATACACTAGTTGTGAATGGTCTCTGTTTTATCAAAAGGATATTTAAGATTTGACAGAATGTTAGAAATTGGGTGTCAGACTATACAGGTTTTAACTGTATACACATATTCATGAAGAGAAGTGTGTTCTTAGTTCAATATGAGGCAAAATCAACAACAAGCCCTAAAGTGCCACCATATGCATGATTAGAGGATGCAGATACATACAGCATGGCAAGTTTAAAAGACAGATTGAAACATTTACCCATTTATAAGTTGAAAAGTTCATACTTTCACAGATATACAAATACAGTCCATCCTCATTCACATAAAAGAATCTCTCCTTATACCATCTATCCATTCAAACAAATTTACAGTTTACTTTATATCTGTATTCAGTTTAACGTTACAATTATCAGGGGACAAACAGTGTTGTTATAAAGAGGGCCAACTGTATATGACAGAATGTAACATGGTTTAAGATATTTCAACACTTTTGCCTTGTTTTCTGAAAGGGATTTGTAAGGAAGTAAAATGTTGTTAAAAAAAAATTAACCTCAAATAATATTCAAATGTTCCAGGTGAATTTGACCATAACAAGTGTAATGTACTAGACAAAGGATGTACCCCATGTATAGAAAGACTGCCAAGTTGTGTAGGATTAGTAAATGGTCGTCATCCTTTCCCAGGAAAACACTGGACATCTAAATTTATCCTGTGTCATTTGAACAGAACGATAGATGTTGGTGACTGTCCTGACGGACAGAAGTTTAATCCTGATGGAAGATATTGTGTGGTACCCAGTGTTAATGTTGGTAAGAAATACTTCATGTCATATGTAGATCTCCCCTCCCCTTTCATAATCTGAACAGAAGTTTAATCCTGTTTGAAGATATTGCGTTGTACCCGGTGTTATATAATGTTGGTAAGATTTACTTACCTCTCTTGCTCGGAAACTGATGCTATATACAGATCAATGTGTTAGTTCTTCTGTTCCTTTGTCAAATATTTTGTATCTGAAATTTTTTGTTTTCATTCAGTGAAATTCATAGGATTTTGAAGATTTAGTAGTCTTTAAAAGTTTTTATACTGTCTGTTTGAGTTTTTTTAAGAATGAAATACTCAATTGGGGTTATGTGACACTGAGAATAAATGATAAAGTTGCAAAGTGTAAATGCTCCATGTCAAAAACATTATTCTGAAGGATTTCAACCTTTATATTTTTGTAAGAAGACGCTATATCTTTCTGTAAACTGTTTTTACGTTTGATTAATCTGTATGCCATATTCAATTTTGAAACTTTTGGGTATATAAACAGTACTTTGCATTCTTATGCAATGATATACAGTCAAACTTCCATGGCTTGAACACCCAGGGGACTGTTAAAACAGTTCAAGCAAAAGGGATGTTCTAAATAATGAGATAGAACTATGTTTTAGTTTGAACAAATGGATAACAAAAAGGTTTCAAGACACCCTTCAGTTCTAGCCATCAAAGTTAAACTGTATTGAAAGTCGTAATCTTCAAATGTCATGTTTTGGCTGGAAACATTTTTGCAGTTTTTATCAAATATTTGATTTCACATGACAACACCCACCGATATTGTTGTAGAAAATCAATTTCTAAAGATGATGATTTTGGGAACATATTGCTATTTCAGTAGTGGATCCAGACTGTCTGTTAATTTTTTGATGGGGGGTTCATTTATAAGACCAAGCCCAAAGTATTGAATGGATGATAAAGAACATATAAAAATTGCAGAGCATAGTGGCAAAGCCAAAATCTTCTAAGAATAAAGCTTTGTGAGGGATAGACTTCAGTTTTATAGATTTTTTGAGTGTTAAGATACTTAGGTGTGTGATGCTTTAATGGGACAAGCATTCCACCTGACATAATATTCTAGCTAAACGTGACAATGACTGTTGTATATTTATAGAAATATGTGCTATTATGGAAGCCTAAATTATGGAGATCATGTTATCAATAATGATAAAACACACAAATTTCTCCATTTAAATGATTATTTATTACAGGAAATATATTCGACTATTGTCAACACAGCCCTACAGCCTTATTACCACACCCAGACCATTGTGGACAGTTCTATAACTGTAGTTCTATGTACACACAGTTGGGAAGTTATACAGACGAATGTCCATATCCAAGATTGTTTGACATCAACACCAAGACATGTTTATATTATACAGAAGTTAACTGTGGTCAAAGGAGTGAACCTCAAGGTCCATGTATGTATTTGTTAACTACATCTAAATGAAAAAGTTTTACTACTTTAAATATTTTTGTAACCTCTTAAACAAAAGAGAAGAAATCTAAAGTATTTAACGGAAAATAACTGTGGGCATCATTTATATTTAGGATGAAAGCTCATCAGATATATGTTAGATCATGTAACATCTCTTACCTGTTAGAGTATTTTACTATTGTTTGTTATATTTTAGGTGAGTATGAACTGAATAAATGTCACACATCAGACTGTACACCATGTGAAGAGAGGTTTGTTAGCTGTGTAGATAAACCCAATGGTGCTAATGCTATACCAGATGTAGAGTTATCTCCCCATTATGTTATTTGTCAAGATGGAAGGACAATCACACAGGAAATTTGTCAGACTGATTATATCTTTAGTCCAGTATCCAGAACTTGTATACAGGTGGACAAAGGTAAGATAGCACATTTTATAGCATATAAGAATATTTGATTATCTAATATGGCCTGCTTCTTAAGCTATAGGGACAGTCGTGATTAAATCTTCGATATACAATAACCGATGTCTCAGTGCTATTTAAAGACGTCATAGACCATTTTTCACAATGACATCATGGAAAGTGCACAAAATGTCACGAAAACTACACAAATGATGCCGTATTTCTGCTGTCTCCATAGGCCAGTTATCTACAAAAAATCACATTGTAAAATTACAGTGTCACGTGGTAAAATATGTGATATACCACACCTTCCATAAATTATTTCTTAAATTAAGAATTGAATGCATTATTTTGAAATTTCATTGAGGTATGAAAGTGTTAACCGGAGCACATTTTCAATGAAGTGCTACCATGTTGAAAATGTGTGCCCAGTCAACACTTTCATAATTCCTATGAAACTTCAAAATTATGCAACCAATTCTTATAATAACATTTGAAAACCAAATATAAAAAACTTATCTGTTTAAAGTAAAGCATATCATGTACATTTGGATTCTATTTTTACCAATTCATCAGCCACATGGTCATGTGGTCAAACATATTTCATGGGAATTGCAACTTCACACTGATGTGCTACATGATTGATGTTCACCAATCAAATTGACAGAATTTAAATGAATATTCATGAAATATAATATTTGCTATTAAAGATTTAAATTTTGTGATCACAAGTCTAATCTTTTCAAGCCCAGACATAATAGTCCAGTTCACAGCAATATACTTTAGTGTTGGTTTTTCTGTAGGACTTTATAGATTCAGGGTGTGTTACAATGTCATTGTAGTTAATAAACGATTGAACATGCTTTCTTTTTCTGATCAAATTTTTCTATTAATGGTTGTTAATGCATAAAACTTTGAAATAAATTACATATTTTCAAATTTTGCAGACATATTTGTCTGCGGGTGAGGGACTTGCAATATGTAATATACTAGTGAAAATAATTTCAGTTATTATGACTATTTTTTATATTGTAGATTCTCTAGATGATGTATGTGAGCAATATTCTGGTGTTACCAGACCACATCCATACAACTGTGCCCAGTTTATTGACTGTAGTACTGTACGACCAGGATTTTCTGTTACTAAGTATATCAAGGAGTGTCCATATCCACAGATGTTCTCAACAGATACACTAGAATGTCACGACTTTGAACATGTAACCTGTGATAAAAGACATGAACCTGTGGCACCTTGTAAGTTTTTTATATGAACATATACCTTGTTTTACTAATTAGGTTTTTTTTAATGAACATGAAGCTCTTGTACATTGATTGTAAGCAATAATGGAAAAAAGGAAAAGATACAATGTAGAGGGTGGGTAAGAGGGATCCTGAGGAAATAACTGTCAAATCCCATATTTCAGGGAAAATAAAAATTTCAATCACGATTCCCAAAAAATGACAACTCAAATCCTGGATCCCATTAAGCGTTAATCCCGAATTCCCACTGAATAAAATGACTGATCCTGGCCTCCTGTAAAAGTTCCTTCTGCCCCTTAATGTAGGTTTAAGAAAGTTTTGCATATATAGTTGCACGGTAAAAATTATTTTGTCATGTTGTGACTTTTACTGGATATACCATTTTGCATAGTTAATGAGCTTTCAATATATACCAATGTTTATTTGGGGGTATATAGGAATCACCATGTCAGTCCGTCTGTCTGTCGGTCCCCTTTTGTGTCTGGAGCTGAACTTTTGTACCGTAGCACCTAGGATTATCAAATTTGGTGTGTGGATGCATCATGGGAAGGCAATGTGTCACATACCAAATTTAGGTCACTGTGACCTTGACTTTGGCCTTTGACCCTTATGATATTAAAACCATGTGCATTTCGTGTCCGGAGCAGAACTTTTGTACCGTAGCACCTAGGATTATCAAACTTGGTGTGTGGATGCATCATTGGAAGGTGATGTGTCGCGTACCAAATTTAGTTCACTGTGACCTTCACATTGACATTTGACCTTTATGATAGTAAATCCTTGTTATTTTGTGTCCAGAGCTTGGTTAAATCATCTTTGTATCCACCAAATTATATATTATTTAATGTATTAATCTTTAAATGAAGTAGCAGATATGAACTAATTGGAATAGAACCTGCACATTCAGTCCTGACAGGCTTTATTTCTGTTAGATTTACTCTCCAGTTACCATGTTGCTGAAGGTCAAATTTCAAAATGACATGCCTTGGTACTTAATGCAGTTGCGGGGGATATTAGTCTGGCTTTGCCGACAGCTCTTGTTATATTTATTAACTGAAATGACAGCAGTGGTAATTTTTGATCATTATGAAATGATAAAAATCTGTAATTGTGGCCAGAAAATGTCCTTGTTTTATATTTAGTTATGAGAGGTGACCTATGCCTAATAAAATAAGCTCCATATGCATAAATATTTAATCCTGTTTGAATGGATAAAACCTAGCAATAAGGATCTGAGACTTGTACTCTATTTAAAAATATGACACAAAAAATTCCTTTTACATACATATAGTTCTTGTAGTTATTGATAAGAGAGTGGTAAAGGTAGGTCTGGTGTATTTATATATGAAGAATAAAATCTTATCTTGAGAAAATAGAAATCCAGGAGGTCAACACAGAAAACACATAGCAAGAAACCCCAGGCAAGAAACTAACACTATGTTGTGGCCTTTGAAAAGTAATTAATGAATAAATATCATCTGATAAAAGGTATGATCTCATTACACCTATTAAATGTTCATATGTTTGTTTTACAGGCATTAGAGTTTTTATGTTGTATATTTTATCATTGTGAGCTCTTATTTTTGTAGAAAATATTTAGTTCTAAATTTTTAGTCATGATGAAATTCAAAATAAAAAAGTGATGTTGTGTGTAAGTTTGATGGTGCAGATCCTTGACAAAATTTGGTGTGCAAGTCAAGAGGTGTGTCTCATATATAAATATGTACATGGAACTCTTATAAGTATAAAAACATTTATTTGTACAATTTTAAATTAATGTCTACTTCAGGTGAATATCTACAGAACCTATGTACAGGGACGGATCCTACCTGTGAACAGTGTGTAGACAGACTACCAAGCTGTAGGGAACTGCCTGATGGAAGGAATCCTATACCTACCAAACTATGGACTGCATCCTATCTGACATGTCGCCACAATAGGACTATGTCTGTAAATAAGTGTACTATAGGGGTGTTTGATCCTTACAAGAAACAATGTGTTAATGGTATGTATTCCTAATAGTATTTTTACTATAAACACACATTCACATGCAATAATCAGAAATTTATGATGATAAGGGGATATATTTTTAATAGGTTTTCAATATCAAATTCTTAGTCCATTGGCAAGGGGCAGTGTATTATCATGAATAATACTTAGTTCACCCTTTGTTACAAATATATCACCCCTATTTTCTTCACGAAAAGAATTTAAGAATATTCTCATGATGATTTGTATCATATGATGTCATGTTTAATGTTTTGAGACATTCATTGCCTGAAATGTGAACTGGAGAATTTTTATACCAGAATAAGTATTCTGTGAAAGGAAAATAATCAAGAATAAAAACAGTATTGGAACATTACTTTTTTTAATGAATTAACCATAGATTTTTTTTAATACAAAATTACAGTATTGTAAGTAAGTATAAAAGGGATTTTATTAGAATTTAGCGTTTCAGAAACTGAAGAATTGTGGTCAAATTTTGGTGTACAAACAATCAATTTTCAACCAATGACGTTACATTATTTACATTTTTTACCAATCAATATATTTTGGTGTACGCTCTACCCATAATGCCTTAGTTTCTGAAACGGTGAATTGCCATCGGTTGAATTTTAATATTTTATCATCCATATGTCCAAATAATGACAAAAAGTTCATGTGCAGAGTTGTAAAATTTATTTAAAATAATTACAGACAAAAAGCCATCAGTGTGTTCTACGTCATCAGGCTTTGTAGTAAAACCAGACAATTGTGCCCAGTTCTATGACTGTAGTAAACCTGTGACTGAGTATGGACAATACATGGAGGAATGTCCCTATCCACAACTGTTTAATGAGGATACACATCAATGTGAACATTTTAGTCAAGTGGATTGTAAATCTAGATATCAACCAAAGGCACCATGTAAGTTGATGAATCACATGTTTTGTATTCTTTACTGTTTCAGTGAAAGAAAATTGTGGGTAAAATGATAGCATTTAAAATTTTGGTGTACAAACAGTTGATTCTCAATCTTTAATACTTCATGATTTCCACCCTTGGCTAATAGAATGGTCTTAGTGTATGCTCTTACCAACAATGCATTTGTTTCTTTAATGGTGAATTGTTGTAATTCATGGTTGAAAAAATTTTAGTGTTATATTGATGTATGAAACTTCGGTAGCTGTAAGTTTACATGAATGCCACAAAGAATTTGTTATTTAAGAAATTGAAGGATTCTGGGTTAAGACATGCCATTACAAATTTTAGTGTGTAAGTATGAACAATATTAGGCCTTGTTAGAAGAAATATTTTACTGTTACAAATAATAATAAAAAAAATCAAAACCCAACAATTCTATTGACTTCTATACTGTTTCACATTCTGATTATAAAAAAAATATACTATTCAAAACAACAGTTAAGTATATGTAGCTATCATGCTGTACACATCTTTATTTTGGTTGACAGGTGACTACATCCAGAGACAATGTATAGGAGTAGGTTGTCAGTCCTGTGAGAAATCACACCCAAGTTGTGTAGGACTACCAGATGGCGCTAATCCATATCCTGACAAACCACTATCACCAGAATACATCATATGTGATCATGACAGAACTGTATCAACTGAATATTGTAGTACTGGTGTATTCGACCCTACCACTAAAATGTGCAAGGCTTACTCACGTAGGTATCAATAAGCTATAAATGTAACCTAAAGTAATTTTATTTGGAAAGCTTTACAGACATGACAGATTTCCACTTATAAGATTACATAGTTGGCTGTTGCCAATCATTTTCTAATGTACATTTACATGTATGTTGACTTCTGCTTTTACAACATGTGTTTTATTATTGTCCCTATTGAATTGTTCCTCAAATTACATGGGTATACCTTCCTTCTCAGATTCAATCCGACCTTGAATCTTAATTTCTATGAATTATTCATTCTTCAAATATTTTTTCATGCTTTTTCATCTAACTCTTAGAACCATTTTAGATTGAGATTGTACTTTTATTGTATAAGTTGCATTACTTATATGACAAACTGCCATTAAAATTTTAGGGATTAGCAACAGCATTGAAACCACATTTGCTTCAAAAGTTGGATGATCAGATTTAAACAGAATTCTTATACTATAAACAGGGAATTTTTGCAGCAGTTAAATTTTTGTTATTTTCATGTTAAGGAATGAAGTGAGAAATAAAACTGTCAAGAATATTTTGCTGCAATTGGATGATTACGTAGCTTGACCAATAGTAGTGAATTCAAGACTTCACCAAATTAAATACCGTCTTGTCTCGAATTATTCAATGGCCAAATTTTTTTACACTTTTTTATTTCTTCAGAAAAGTCAAAATTTTGATATTTTCAATTTTTCGGCTATCTTCAAAAATTGTCTGGTGAAAAAAATCGAAGTTGATTGATTTGAAAGGAAATTACAATAATTGTTGCAACAACACTGTTCCAGATGAACAAACATCGTTTTCTTTGTTAATATTATCAGACTGTTACCTCATATATTTAATAAAACTTATTTTTTATGTTTTATTTGAAAAAGATTGTTCCAGACATGAATGATTTTTTTACTTCCTTGTTCAAAGGGAGATAAATGAAGGTCACTTCCTGTATTTAAAAAAAAGAAATAAATAGGGAATTTCAAAGCATTTGCTTGATGAATAAACTGAAATTATTAAATAAAATCTGCATCAAAATAGGATTTTTAATTTTCCATTGTTATAAATTACATTTAAGTGATTGAATGGTCAGTGTCAGGTGATAGCCACGCTTGGCACATCTTATGCATAAGGGATAGATGATATTACAATAAAACAATATGACAAGCTGTTGTCAAATCAAGTGTCCCAAGCCCAACTGAAGTTGTCAATTAAATAAATTGCTATCAAAGAGAATTCATGTCTTGGGTCGGCAACAAACGAATGAAAAGGTTTCAAAAAGCAATAATAATTTTATATTTAAATAATTTTATTGATATCTTTGTTAAGAAAATTGCTTGTCTAAACATTTCAATAGTAGGGAAGCATCGTTTACTTGGGCATAAAAAAAGGCAGGACAACTTCAATTGATTATTATTGCAGGTAATATGGCATAGACAATGTCATTTCGTGAACGACCTTTGTTATTTTTTGGCTGGAAAAAAATAAATGAACAACACAAAAGAATAATTTTTTATTGAGTTAATAACATTTTATTCATAAAATGTGGAATATGGATACATTACCTGTAAAAATCGGCACTGATGAAAATATACTTACCGATCGTTGAATTTCATTGAAATATCACCTCAAACTTTAAAAACAAATTTTTCGACAATTTTTCAAATTCCCTAAATAATGGTGAATTAAAGTGTCGAAAAAATAGAGACAATACGGTACATGTATAATTTGACAACTGCAAAAAAAGAGGGTGCTAAATTTTTTTTTTACAGTATAGAATAATAACAAGTAAAGCTCACATTATCATTTTCAGCTGGTATTATAAACAGTTTCTGTGACAACAACCATGGATTAGTATTGCCAAGCCCTGATAACTGTGCTCATTTCTATCAGTGTGGTGTGTATAATCATAAAACAGGTAGCTATCTACACGAGTGTGAATATCCCAGACTGTATGATGTCACTACCCAGACATGTAAACCATTCAATGAAGTTACATGTGGACCAAGACATGAACCCAAGGCTCCATGTAAGTAGTATATATTTCTATTGTAAATACATGTATCTGACTGAATTAAAGTAGTAAGGTCTTCTTACTTAAGCTAACAGTTTTGAGGAAGATGAATTGGGTCATAAACTACAAAGCAAGCTTAAAAGCAGCACTAATGACCTACAAATTGACCTCTAGATTTAATATTTCTTCTTTTGTGCTTGATTGGCAAAACCATTCAATTCCAGTCTGAAATTCCCACCTAAATTTTAAAACACAAATTGGATGCACTTTCTACTAGAATATCCAATTTTATCGTTTTAAATGATATAATCAAATGCAAAAAATAGACTTAGATGATTCTTAAATATGGAGTTAATTTTCTGTTTATATTTTACTGATGACTAAAGAAGTAGATGATACCTTTATGCTTAAAAAATAAGATTAAGGGTACTGGACTATTACTTTCCTTCCGTCCGTCCATCCGTAACAAAGTCGTGTCCGGGCTATAACTTTTTTGATATTTTGCATGTAGATAGATCACTTCAAGACAATGTGTCATGAACAAAGATTTGCGACCTTTGACCTTGACCTTTGTTGTCAAGGTCAGATTTTTGCTTTTATAATGACAAGTCGTGTCCGGGCTATAACTTTTTATACGACCGCAAAAATTTTGCGGTCGTATTATGTTATGGCGCAGTCGTCGGCGTCTGTGGCCAGCATAACTTTGTTTCTAGTGGACGGATCATCTTGAAATTTCAGTATGTGGTTTCTTGGCATGATGGCTATCCCAGGTTTTAATTTCGG
>MJUU01056472.1:15085-37110 GCA_002080025.1 Modiolus philippinarum
AAGTGGTTTAAGAGGAGTTGCGCTTACGAGGTAACCCATGAATAGGGAATCAACGAAAAGTCAAAGTCGGATTATCTCCCCTTCCTGGTTTCGGACAATAATTATATTCCTTCATGATCATCTCCTAATAGTGTTCTTACTTTGTGTGAAGTTTCATCAAATTCCTTCAAGTGGTTTAAGAGGAGTTGTGCTTACGATGTAACCCATACATGCGGAATCAACAAATAGTCAAAGTCCAATTATCTCCCCTTCCTGGTTTTGAACAATAATTATAATTCTTCATGCACATCTCCATATAGCGTCCTTCCTTTGTGTAAAGTTTCATCAAAATCCTTTCAGTGGTTTAAGAGGAGTTGTGCTTACGAGGTAACCCATAAATAGGGAATCAACGAAAAGTCAAAGTCGGATTATCTCCCCTTCCTGGTTTTGAACAATAATTATATTTCTTCATGCACATCTCCATATAGTGTCCTTCCTTTGTGTAAAGTTTCATCAAAATCCTTCAACTGGTTTAAGAGGAGTTGCGCTTACGAGAAGTGTGGACAGACGGACAGACGGATGGACAGACGGACAGACAGACAGGGTGATTCCTATATACCCCCCCCCCAAACTTTGTTTGCGGGGGGTATAATGAAGTTAAAAGCAAGATGGGTTTATATCATCTATTTCATTTATTCCCATGCGATTATGTCGAGAAAATGTTATTCCAATTAATATTTTCCCATTTTGGAAAAAAGGGGGGTCATATTTTGACGATCCTAGGTTCAAGAAATCTGCCACGTACCTGTTCGTCTTAATTGATATATCCCCAAAATGCAAACCTGTGTAATAGATAATCAATGAAATCATCAATCGTGTCCTGATTATCCATAATTATCAATTTCAATGATTTCTTTGTCAACTGGGAGCGCACTTGCAGGCTTTCCAAAAGTTGAAAAATTCTGCCGGTCATTTGGTCCGACAAGCAAGAAAAATTGCCGGACCGAAAGTGAACTTGCCGGACCATTATGACGAAAATCCGGAAAAAAATCGTGTTTTCTCCGTTTCGGTTCTGATGTACAAAATCGGAAGTCAGCCATTTGCGATTTCGTAGTAAAAATTGGATAAAGCTTGTATTCTAAAGCAAAAATTTAATAAAGAAAGCAAGGAATGTTATACTTTAAAGACCGGTTGAAACATTTTCTATTGACATGCAAATAAACCGAGGCAACAACCAATGGACAGATGAAATCTCTTGCTGGTCCTCTGGTCCGACAGGGATAATTATTTGCCGGTCCAGACTCAAAAATGCCGGTCAGGACCGACGGACCGGCACATTTCGGAAAGCCTGCACTTGTTTCTCGATTTTTCCCAGATCCAAGAACCCATGAACTGCGAGATTTATTCATTATTTTCTGTGTCATCCTCGTCCAAACTCAAAAATTAACGCCCAGAATCACCGTTTGTAACCAATTCCCCTACAAAATCGTGATTTTTAGTCTCAAACGTCAGCGTCAACAACTCCATCTTGGACTTTGTACACAAAACATTGTGTAATTTCCACATACATTTATTTCCGAATGGACAATGAAAACAGTTATGTATAGGAAAATCCTTCCTATGACGCATTGTTTACGTGTTACAAAAATAACCGCACAATTTCATTGGTCGAAAGCGAAAACCCGTCCTAATATAGAAAGTCTATATGTTGACAACCTGTAAGTAGTCAATAAATCGACGACCGGCAGTAAACAAAACTTACCTGGGTCGTCAATATAGTGAGGTCCTGCAGTACTAGGGTTAAACACGTTTATTATGAAATTTGTCACATCTCGTTAAATAAATTTTCAAATTTTTAAAAGCTAGGCAAGCCTTGCTTTCAAACATTTTCAAAAATTAATTTAACTTGATGTGAGAAATTTCATAACCAACTAGTTCTCATTATGGAAACTATATATAATATCAGTGTTCTGGCTAAAGCTCATTATATCTTGCCATTTACGAATCTGTTTTGGAAGTGGTTACAGACCAGCTGTCAAGCTTTGAAAATTGTACGCAATTTTATAAAATTTTCAAAGATAAAACATGCAAAAGAAATTTGAAGTAGATCTGGATAATATACTTGTAAGTACAAGTATTGCTCCTAATGCATGAAACTTGACAGTTTTGTTAGTGGTGTTCAATCGGATAAAAATACCAACCGATTATCTATCATAATCGGTAAGGCTTAACTGACCGATTATCGGTCATAATCGGTCATCTTGCAATTCCTCCTTTGCTTTTGCTTTAGGACTTTTGAATATGTGTCTATAGTATGAAGTGCTTGCTTTTCATTGGAACTAATGAATATATTCTTATATTCTAAATGGTTTCTTTTGTAAATATGAAATTTGTACATACAATTAAAATGACAAATGTACATAATAAAGCATTAGTTCCTTTGCTTAATTTAAATAACCACTGGCTTTCCCCCATAAACCTATGGACTACCTGAAGACCGTTTTGACCAACTTTGGTTCTAATTGGCCTATTCGTTTTTCAATTAGGAAGATCTTTGAAATTGTTCCAATAGAATCCAACTGTTAAACTATGATTCACTGGCAGACATCTTGATAGAATCAAAACTTGCTGGACATATTATAAAATGAGTCTATCTGAGGTGCATTGTGACCAAGTTTTGTTGCAATTGTGCTGATAGTTAAAGAGAAAAAAAGATTTAGAGATACATGTATGTTCCCATAAGGTTTGATGTTAAACTAAGCTCCCTTTTGGTGGCCATCTTGATTATGGCATAGAATTACCCAAGGATTACTGTAACTTATTTTAGTTCCATCTGGGCAAGCAGTTTGTGAGAAGAAAATCTTTATATATGAGTCAGTCCCATAGACTCCAGTGCTAAATTATGTTCCCTTCTAGTGGCATATTTGAACCCCAAAAAACAACGTTTTATATAGGGACCACTCAAGGACTATTGTACCCCACTCCATTGTTCCGACTGGCCCAGTAGTTTCAGAGGAGAAAATCTTTAAATTAAAATGGTCATGCCAGACAAAGAAGAAAGACAATGAGAGAGGATGGAAAGACTAGGGAATGACAGACGGATGACGGATGCAAATAAATGGCAAAAATACATCCTAGTTTTAGCAAGCTGAGCTGAAACTTTTCAGGGAGGGCAAGTTTTCAAATGTATTAACTTTTCATGGCAGGCCTCAATGTTATGTCTTCATTCAAGGAGCCAGTTGGCTCTTAACTTATGTCACTGCAGAACTTGAATGGAAACCTAAATCAAAATTTTAAATGATGAAATGATAAATCGGTTTTCAATTAACTTAGATTAACAGTTTATATCAATCTTATGGCCAAAGCAAGTTTTTCAGGAGCCATTCTGGCTCCTTATTGCACAAAGTTAGGAGCCAGTAGGACAATTTTGGGAGCCATGGCTCCTAAAACAGGTATTGAGCCCTGTCATGGCCTTCCCATTTCTTTCCGAAAGGTCACATGTACTTTTAGTTAACCGATTATCAATTGATTGAAGAAAATCTCAATCGATTAATCACATCTAGATAGTCAACTGACCGATTTGAGACATTTTCCGATCATCGGAACACCACTAAGTTCTGTACACAAAGAACAACCAACAATCTATTTTCAAGTTGTAACTGAATTCATGAAACACAAACATGACAAATTACCATGTTATGATTGTTTGTTTAGAAATTTTTTACAAGGAAAGCAGATGCAACTTTAAAAGAAATCTCTGCTAAAATCAAGAAATGTTTGAAAAGTTTATAGAACCTTTGAAATCTTTTTGTGTTGATGTTTCCAGTTGGTTGACTTGAGCGACTGTCTTGATGAGTTCCTGTATAACAACACGGTCCTGGTTACCGACATCACTGAAAAAATACACGTTGTATATTATAAATGTAAACAAGATGTGTTTGTGAAACACTACATATGCCCCCCATGCCACAGTAAAATATATGAAAATACCCAATTTCACCCCTTCTTGACCCCTATGACCTTGACCTTTGAGGTAATTTTTTTGCATAATAATGTTCCTCTAGACAAAACCTATACACTTGCCAAGTATTAAAAGTCTATCTTACATAGTTCAAAAGTTGTTTATTATGTTGATACAGCAAGATTCGAAACACATGCGCGTTTCATAAAACGGCTTAAGGGCTGTTCCAGAAAAGTTGGCCTGGGACCCTTTGAAGGCACTTCATATAAATTGCTGTGGGTGGTTGTGTTTTCTTTATCCTTTTGTATTGTACATATGGGGAAGAATTCTATGGGTGGTGGGGGTCAATAAAAAGTGCCTTCAAACCCCCCATGTCAATTTTTCTGGAACAGCCCTAAGCAACAATATGCACGATCTTGGTGTTATTTGTCAATCAACCTTAGTCAATCATATGCAATTCAATTGATATTCATCTATCGAATAAAGAGGGCGTTCTGTACATCAATCAATTATCTGTCAAATTCATCGATCTTCAAATATGTTTATTTCTTTGTTGGATTATTTAGATTTCTTTTGTGTAATGCTTAAAAAAAAAACATTATTTGTATGATGATCAGAAGCTAATTTGTCGAAAAGCCGTTATCAAAAGTATGAAATATGTTTAAACAGATTTGATTTAGATATTTTGAAATTCGTAAAACAGTTTTTATTAGGATTTCAGAACTGTTTATTTTAATTTGAAATCCTGTCCCAAAATCATGACAATCATTCACCACGTTGGAAAAATATTTTATGAAGACTTTTAAAGAGGCCTTATTTCCCCTTCTCATGGGCTAAATTTTCAGCGGCTCCAGCGTCACATCCTATATACTTTACCGTCTTCCAGTTTACTTTTTTGTCACGATCCCGTTTTCCGTTTGCCTAAAAAAGGCAATCCTACTTCCCACTCATACCGCATTGCGACCCACTTAACACAATCAATTCTGATTATACCCCATTTTCAAGCTTTTGATGGCAGTATATTGTGCAAACCTTTTGCACTGCATATAAACATGGAAGTTTGTATACATCGCCCGAGTGCTGTGTAGATATATTTATTCAAATTCATGCACAACGGGCATTTATTCTTCCAGAGGAAGAACGGCAATACAATCACCCTTTGCACATCGCAAAATGTATATAATTTGTACTAGTATTTTGTTTTGTTTATTTTTTTTGTTTTTGTATTTTTTCCTTTTTTTGTTTATTTACGCCCACATTTTATATTATTTTGTCAATATTGATTCATTCTGTTTTAAACAAGAATTTAAATGTTTCGAATATTATGTGGCATATAGAAAAAAAAAGTAAGTAATAGATATAAAACTGTAAAAACATTGTTCATGTATACACTATAAAACAACCAGAGGCTCCCAGGAGCCTGTATCGCTCACCTGGCTTTCAGTTGCCACAATCAAGGTAACAATGTAAGTTATAAAGTTGATCTTCAGTTTTTTCAAACTTTCGTAGGTCGAACACCTCCAATATCTTGAACTGTTTTTAAAGTCTGATCATGTTTTGTTATATTTCTTTGTTGGACTTTTTTGACAAAAAACGTTCTTGCTAGGGACCACTTTCGACACCAGTTTTGAAGTCGAGACATCATTTTGTAAATGGCAGTCAACAAACAATTTTCAACATCGGTTTTGAAGTCGCAACATCAATATCTACTTGGAAATCAAATTTCTTTGAAATCGGACAATGTTGAATTTTCCAGCCTTTTTGGCAGCCATTTTAAATATGGCGGTCAATGAACAATTTTTAACATCAGTTTTGAAGTTGCGACATCAAGACCTATTTGGAAAACAAATATCATTGAAATCAGACAATGTTGAATTTTCCCGCCTTTTTTGGTGGCCATTTTGAAAATGGCGGTCAACAAACAATTTTCAACATCAGCTTTGAAGTCACAACATCAATATCTACTTGGAAACCAAATTTCCTTGAAATCAGACACTGTTATATTTTTCCGCCTTTTTGGCGGCCATTTTTAAAATGGCGGTCAAGGAACAATTTTCAACACCGGATTTGAACTCACAACATCAAGATCTATTTGGAAACCAAATATCATTGAAATCGGACAATGTTGAATTTTCCCACCTTTTTTTGGCGGCCATTTTGAAAATGGCGGTCAAGGAACAATTTTCAACATCAGTTTTGAAGTCGCCACAGCATGGCAAATTTTTCATCAATTTACACTTAACCCTCATCTTCTATAGTTTTGGAAATAAAAGATGAAATTACAAAAATTTAAAAAATTCGGTGAAAAAAGGGCAATAACTCCTACAAGGGTTTATGGATTTTCTTCAAAATTTCAGGGTTGGTAGATCTTGATATGCTGAACATTTTTGCAATTTACACTTGACCTCTATCTGTTACACTTTTTGAAATAAAAAATAGAAAATAAACAGATTTGGAAATTTTACGGAAAAAGGGCATAACTCCAAGATGGGTTTTAGGATTTTCTTCAAAATTGCAGGGCAGGTAGATCCTGCTATGCTGATCACTTTTACTCCGTGTCAGATTTTTGATATCTGTAACGGTTTTCAAGTTATTGGCCAAAAACTGCAATTTACCCCTATGTTCTATTTTTAGCAACGGCGGCCATGTTGTTTCACCTACCGTCTAATCGAACACAATTTTGAGAAGCCATACTCTAGTGATGATTCAGGCCAAGTTTGGTTACATTTGGCCCAGTGGTTTCAGAGGAGAAGATTTTTGAAATTGTTGACGGACAGACAGACGGACAGACGGACGACAAACGACGGACGCACAGTGATGGCAAAACTTCACATGGCCTTTTAGGCCAGGTGAGCTAAAAAGGATGTGTGGAGCAATGTGTTATTACCTATGGATGCAGCTTTCGGAAATCTAGGATTCCAATGAGGTGCAAGAACAAGAGGCTCTCAAGAGCCTGTATCGCTCACCTGGGTCCTATGCAGCTCTATAATTCCCAACTGATGGTCCATCTTTGGTGGTGCATGTACATAAAAAGCAGAAACTTTTTATAAAATTTAATTACCCGGTAAAATTGTTGAGGCAGTTTCAGAGAAGATTTCCAAACTTAAGGGACCTATATGTTAATCTATGTTCCCTGCTGGCAGCTATTTAACATAAAACTTTGAAGAGGGTCACCCAAAGACTATCATACTGTGAAAGTACTATTTTTCGTGGGGTTCCAATTTTCGTGGATTTCGTGGTTGACTAAAACCACGAAATTAAGTTCCCAACGAAATGCATTTTTTGTATGAGTGTTGATACACAGAATTTGAAACCACGAATTCAAGTACCCACGAAATAATGATATTTATGAAAACCACGAAAATCGATGTCCACGAATTAAAGTACTTCCACAGTATTAAAATTCTACTGAAATTGTTAAAGCAGTTTCAGAGGAGAAGATCTGTTTATGCATTTCCTACTGGGTCCAATGTTAAACTTAAGTTTTGCTACTGATGGTGATGTCGGAAGACGGATCAGCACCAAAGTAACAAGCTTGGTCAAAATCTCACAAGTTTCATTTAAGCAATGTTTAAATTGAATCCATTCAATGGTTTTCCATGATATCTTTGTATGCATTTCCCCTTAGGGTCCAATTCATCGCTGGTCGCCATGTTGGATAATGGATCAGCACCGAAGTAACAACACTTGGTCAGCTTCTCATAAGCATTATTTATGCAAAGTTTGGATTAAATCTATTCAGCAGTTCTCAAGAAAAATATCTTTTGTTAAATTAAGTTCACAGCTGGTGATACTTGGTCAGCACCTGACAGGCATCATTCATGTCATGTTTGATTTAAATCCATTCAGCAGTTCTCTAGAAGATCTTTGTGTGCATTTCCCATAGGGTCCAATGCTGTCGGTTATGTAAGATGACGGATTGGCAACAAAGTAATAACACTTGGTCATCAGCACCTCATAAGCATCATTCATGCCGAATTTGGTTAAAATCTATTCAATGGTTCTCATGTAGAAGTTCTTTGTATGCATTTTCCCATAGGGTCAAATGTTAAAATTAAGATCCCCGCTGGCGGCCATGTTGGATGATGGATCGCCACCAATGTACCAACACTTTGTCAGCACCTCATAAGCATCATTCATGCCAAGTTTGGTTCAAATCCATTCAGTGGTTCTCAAGTAGAAGTTCTTTGTATGCATTTTCCCATAGGGTCCAATGTTAAAATTAAGATACCTGCTGGCGGCCATATTGGATGATGGATCGGCACCAAAGTAAAAACACTTGGTCATGATCAGCACCTCATCAGCATCATTCATGTCAAGTTTGGTTCAAATCCATTTGGTGGTTCTCAAGAAGAAGGTCTTTGTATGAATTTTCCCATTAGGTCAAATGGTAAACCAAGTTCCCCGCTGGCGACCATCTTGGAAGAGGTCAGAAAACTTGACTGTGTTCAATAAAATGTAGTCTTTGACATGCTGAACATTTTTGCAATTTAAACTTGACCTCTATCTCAAAGCGTTTTTGAAATATAGGACAAAAAGTATAAAATCACGAAAAATTTGACCAATAAAGGGCCATAACTCATATATAGGTGCTTGGATTTTCTTTAAAATTTCCATGTGGGTAGACCTTAACATGCTGAACATTTTTGCAATTTAAACTTGACCTCTATCTCTTATAGTTTTTTTAATATAAAATAAAAAAAACATCAAAATTTTGAAAATTTTACGGAAAAAGGGGAAAACTCTTAGATGGGTCATCAGATTTTCTTCAAAATTTTACCATGGGTAGATCTTGTCATGCTGATTATTATTACTCCTGTCAGATTTTTAATATCTGTAACGCTTTTTGAGTTATTTGCCAAAAACTGTAATTTAGCCCTATGTTCTATTTTTAGTAACAGCAGCCATGTTGTTTGATGTAAGACATGGAAAATAACAAATTTGAAACTAGATATCCTAGTGATGATTCAGCTGAAGTTTGGTTCTATTTGACCTAGTGGTTTCAGAGGAGAAGATTTTTGAAAGTGAGCTAACGCCAGACTGATGGACGACGGACGCAAAGTGATGGCAATAGCTCACCCTGGCATAGCCAGGTGAGCTAAAAAGGATTTCAGTCTATGTTTTGACCAATTTTGTCAATTTTTGCCTTAATTCTACACGAAATAAAAAAAAAGAATCCAGTAAATGGGGTTCCAACTTTTGGAACCTCCTCTGGATCCGCCAATGTGCCAAATTACTGATACAATAAGAATCAATAATAAAACTAAATAAAACAAAAATCAAACCTTTATTAAGGTCTTTCACCACAAGTGAAAGACCTTATTGTTATTCTTCTGATTATTATTATTATTATTATTATTATTATTATTATTATTTCCGCCGCGAATGACAAAAAACTACACGACATAATATTTTGATACTTGGTACATAAGACATAGACCAAACCAGGATTCCGGATCTGAGGGCACGACATAATTCTATTTTTAGTAACGGAGTTATCTCCCCAACACCGAAAACCCTTGTTATCAGGTCATCTCCGAAACCGTAACCGATATCAAAAATCTGAATGGGGAAAATGTTTGTTATCTCGTAGCGATGATTTATCATGAAAAAAATTTTTTTTTGGTCGCGACCCCAGTTACGCGTTTTTGACCCCTAAATATGCAAATTTTTCAAACTTATCCGATTTCCACCAAATTTAGTTTCCAGGTAGCCTTCATGGTCCTGGTGACAAATCTGTGGTCAAAAATTTTTTTCGTCCGCCATAAAGATCTACATTTCTGGTTGGTCAAAAAAAAATTTCCGTCCGCCATTTTGAAAATGGCTGCCATTCGAAATTTTGTTATCACAATATCTCGGAAACGATAAAAAATTTATGAAAACATTGTGTTGCAAAAATACTCCTCTCATGAAGATCTATATTTCTGATTGGTGAAAAAAAAAATTTCGTCCGCCATTTTGAAAATGGCCGCCATTCGAAATTTTGTTATCGCGATATCTCGAAAACGATAAAAAATTTATGAAAACCTTGTGTTGCAAAAATACTCCTCTCATGAAGATCTACATTTCTGGTTGGTCAAAAAAAAATTTTCGTCCGCCATTTTCAAAATGGACGCCATTCGAAATTTTGTTATCGCTATATCTCCGAAACGATAAAAAATTTATGAATACGTTGTGTTGCAAAAATACTCCTCTCATGAAGATCTACATTTCTGGTTGGTCAAAAAAAAATTTTCGTCCGCCATTTTCAAAATTGTTTTTTGCGAATAACTTTTAAACGCTTACAGATAATATAGTAAACATATATATGTAAAATGATCAGTGCGAAGAGACCTTCAATTTGAGTACCAGGTTGAAGGTCATCGGTGACCTTTGACCGTGACCTTTGACCTTGTTATCAGATAAACTCGGAAATCGTAATAGATAGCTGATCAAATGTAATGAGAAAAATGTTTATCTTCACAAGATGCAACTTTGTTACATTTAGTCCGAACACATTCGACGACTCTTAATATTAGTTATTGACCTTTGAAAGATTTTGGGTTTCCGTTAATGCTAAATACTCCCAAACGATAAGTCGTAGAGACCTGAAACCTTCACCATTGTTCATAGTTGATATATTGTCATCTAAAAATGTGAAAGTCAAAGGTCATCGATCAAGGTCACTGATGACTTTTGGCCTTGTTATCGCTTAAATTGTAAACTATAAGAGATAGGTGGTCAAATGTATTGGAGAAAATGCGTGTCTAATTGTCGTCTGCATATTTTTGACTGAAATAGACAACAAAATCAAAACTCAAACATGTAATCATGGTGAAAACTGGTGAAAGACCTTGCAATTGTTCTCTGAACAATTGACCTTTTAATTTTTCTTATTATTTCTGCTTGTAATTGTACCCGTGATAACTTTTTCATTTTTGGAATGAAGATTTTATTAAACTCTCTGACAGTGTACACTGTAACATGAGGCAAATACAGATACATTAAAGTACAAGCAAGTTATCAAACAAAAACAGATAATCATAATATGAATTTTGCTGAATCATAAATTAAAATACACATCAGGTCAAATCACATTTCAATATTAAATATCTGAAGACAACGTGAATAACATTCATATCGAGTAGACCGAATTATGCCAAGTGTGTAATTTTTAAATGGCGTGCGTAGATTATAACAAAATTTTGAACTAAAGGATAATACATTTTTCTATTCCAAAGTGTAATGATGGATAGTGAAAATTATAATACATATATAGAAATTAAGGATTTTTAACATGGATATATTTCTTCAGGGAAGGAAACTTTTAAGATTTATATACAATGTGATATGTGAAGTACATCCCAAACAAGATGTTTTTGAAGGAATCAACAGAAACAGGCATTTTGTCTGGATTGATTTTCTGTATTTTTCTGTGTCTGCTGTTATGATCATTGTGTATGTCATCAGTTTTTGTTCTATTTTGAAGTGTTTATTTTTATTTCCTTTTTTTATTTGTTTAGTTTTTGTCTTGTTTTTTTTTTTTTTTTTTTTTTGTTGTTTTATTTTTGTTTGTAAAACTCCAAATGTTTGCACTACAGGTAAACTTCAAGACCACCTGCATACAAGGCGTTATCATATTTTTTTAAACAAACCTGAATCTCGGGACCTGGACACTATCATGTCATAATTTTGGGTAATCTTCTTAATTTGTATTTATTAACGTAGAAGTTTTTGTATACAGACACCGGGCATTTTTTAATCTTTCAAAATGACATTCCGAAATCTGACCAGCTCGTAAAAGGTTTTTCTCATCTGAAACAAGGATTTGTATAGTGTACTATACAAATCCTTGTCTGAAATGCACTAAGATAACAAAAAAAAAAACAACAAACAAAAAAAACTAAAAAATCGCCTTTCAGCCGATTACAGAATTGTCTTCGGATCCTTTGTCAATGTGTTGCATGTATTTTGATTTACTTGGACACTTGCAGATTACTTTTTTATGAAAGTTTTTTCTTTTTTGAAAGAAATTAATTCACAAAAAAATAGTAAATATTGAAATTCCATTGGGCATATTAAAAGTAAATAAATACATTGAACTGAATTGTCAGATGTTTTTACATTGAATCGAAGACCATATGCTTTCCAAAAACTAACACAATTGTAATCCTTTTCTTTTGTTATTTTTGTCATGTTTTGGCATAGGAAAACATCTCATTTCTGATATATATATTATTTCTATAAATTTCTAATTATATAAATGTTCTATGAATTGTGTGAATCGAGTAGGAAGGATATGTTTTTCTTTTAAAACAATAATCAGAATGTATTTACTGTCTAAATTAATCCGAATGATTGTATTAGAATTTCTTCAATACTTTATGTGAATTTGTAAATAAAAACCATTTTGATTTTGTAAAAACGAAATGCTTATTGGTGATGAAGGATTTGAGTAAATGCACATGAGACAAAGTCATGGTAAAAACAACCCTTTTATTGTTGTTTTTTATCTTGAATATATAGCCATATACAAGTTCTTACACACGGCGAGCATTTTTTTCCTTCCTGACAATACCTGATTTCTAAAATATGTAAAGATTATTATCATATGTTTGTATTTGATTGACCAAAGATATCATGCCCTGTTTTATCCATTTGTTTAGAACGGGTTAGTTGCATATGACTGACGTGTGTATGATTGACAGATAATACCCGTTTCGAACACACTGTTTGTTGAGGCCGTTTAAAGAAACGCGCATGTGTTTCGAATTTTGCTGTATTACAGCATTTTTACCTTGGATTAACCTCTATGTTGTAGTTACTAAAGATGGTTGATATTAAGGCATTATTACCTTGGATTATCCTCTATGTTTTAGGTGCTAGAGACGTTTGATATTACTGCATTATTACATTGGATTCACTTCTATATGATAGTTACTAGAGATGGTTGATAAAACAACATTATTACCTTGGATTAACTTCTATGTGATAGTTACTAGAGATGGTTGATATTTCAATCTTTTTATTTGATGGTGTAGTGTAGGTGTGCTGTTCAATTCTAAGTTTCTCCACACCAGCTCCATACATCTCCCTCAATAGGCACATGATTCTGGTCTTTTTGCCAGCACCAGAGGGGCCATATACCAACAAATGAGGAAAATCCCCTCCTTGGACCTGTTTTTAAATAAATGAATACAGATATGAATAATTGTTGACTGTAAAACACCAAGTGACTACCGTTATCTTTAAGCACTAGGTCTGGAGCCATAACTTAAATTGATCCACATCTTCCACATGTTAGTTGTAACATATGTGCATAATCATACATGTATGGATAAGGCACGAGTACAAAATCTGATCCCGTCCAAATTAAAATTTTATCACTCTGTGATTGGTTAAAATCATACATTCTATAGCTGTGCTGTCAATCATCATGAAATTATCTATTATTGATAAAAAGCTATTTGAAAGTCAGATTAATCTTGCCATTCTTGGACTATGACCGTGATGACCAGGCAAGTCCAACATAGCCATAGGTTATTCCAAAATCTCAGGCAAACAATTCCAATTTGATATGGTTTCTGTAGTTATTTCTATTCTCTCTTTCCTGTGTCTGTACTTGCCATCAAGTTATGTCTATCATAGCTTCAATTTCTCTGACTTTATAATCCCTGATAAGGACTTTTGTAAAATTGAAATATGTTTTTTCACTATGCAATGCGTTGAAACAAAACACACTTCACTGTAAATCACTTTCATAAAATATAAAGGGCTACGCCGAGCGCAGCATGATACGACCGCAGCGTGTCGAACACTGAAATTTGAACAAGTGTAAAATAAAATTAATGTGGACACAGTAATTTGCTGGACACAATAAGGACCTTGTCACAGAAATTAACTGGACACAAACTGGTGAAAATGAAAAAAGCTCTTTTAATCCCTTACTACTAGGATATTGTAAGAGCTAAGAAATTCTGTTGACTACCATCAAGAGAAATCCAAAGAATAAAACTCATGTTGAAATCCAATGAAAAATAAAGATTTCACATGTTTTGAAGTATTGCAATTTGGCCCCTTTGAACCATTATAGCTTGGAAACTGAAGAGCAACGTAAAATATACTGCCATATCACTGAAAGCTTAAAAAGAGAACAATCCAAAGATAAAAATCCCATCAAAATCTAATGAAAAATAGACTTCACATATTTCTAATGATTGCAATTTTGACCTCTTTGACCCCTTATAGCTCGGAAGCAGTAAGAGCTACCTCAAATCTGTTGACATAACCCTGAAAGCTTACATTGAGAGGAATCCAAAGAAAAAAATCCCATCAAAATCTGACGTAAAATAAAGATTTTACATATTTCTAAAAATAGCAATTTTGGCCCTTTTGACCCCTAATAGCTCGGAAACGGTAAGAGCTACGCCAAATCTGTCGTCATATCTCTTAAAGCCTACAATGAGAGGAATCTAAAGAAAAAAATCCCATTGAAATTGGAAGAAAAATAAAAATTTTAGGAAATCTGCATGTTTGCAATTTTTGCCCCATTGGGCCCCTGGTAGCTTGGAAAAGGAACAAGTTATTAAAAATCTAATGGTGCAGCACTATGTTAATTTTTCATAAGGAATCCACTGCAAAAAACTGCATCAAAATCGGACTAAAAATAAAAAAATTAAATTTTTGAAATTTGCCCCCTTTGGGCCCCATTTATCTCATGAATGGCACATGCCACATGAAATTCGTTGGCATACTACTGATTGGAAAATTCCTCAAGAAGACACTGAAAGAAACCCCATCAAAATATGATGAATAAAAAAGATTCTACAGTCAAATATGTTAAAACATCAAATTTAACCCTTTTTGGCCCCTTTTCCCAAAACGGGTGGGGCCACAATGACCAAAACTAAGCCAAGCCTTCCTTTTGTGCCAAGGAACATTGTGTTAAAATTTCATAAGGATTGGTCAACTGAAACTAAAGTTATTGACCAAAAACAAAAGTGTCTACAGACAACAACGACAACGACGCCGCCGACGCCGACGACGACGACAGCACCATACCATTATACGACCGCAAAAATTTTTGCGGTCGTATAATAAAATTTATTATAAATTGGAACATGATCAAGTTTACAATTTGGTCTCAGCTCCTCTGTCATATCATTTCACTTTTTTGTTATATCTTGAATGATCTTACCTAAACATGTCTTCAAAATTCTGGAGTCTTATTATTTCATACTCCATACCTACCTTCTAATACATGTACAAATAACATTGCTCAACTTGTCATGCACTGGTACATTTATTGGCAGTTCCAGGGGGGGGGGGGNTTGTTAACCCTTTCTTGATTTTCTTTATTTCTAATTAATTTTTATTTTTATAAGGGCAGAAAATTGATGAAATGGCCTTAAAACACTATTGGATATGCAGATGCAGCTCCCCCATCACACTCCCTCCAACTCCGAGTTTAATCTTCCTTTTTTTTCTAGGGTTTGACGTTTGAAAACAAATGGACAAATGCAGAAAAACTTTGGCAACACCAGGACATACCTAAAAGTAGAAATTTTTCCCAATCTTAGGGGCGCATGCTCCTCATGAGTCCATCAAAGGGGTCTCGAGTGGGGGTCATTTTCCCAGAATTCCACATCCTTTCTAGTTTTCTTTTGCATTTATTTTTACAATGATCCCATTTACCACTGCCCTAAAAGGCCAATTTTCTTCTCTCTTACACTCATGTAGACCCAGTCTAAATCTACACCTGGCCATGATGGGTTACCTAACAAGGGTGGGTTTTAGTGCCCACCCATGTAATCAGAAAAAATCACTTTTATAACACCCCCCTAAAAAAAACAAAAAACAAAAGAAAACATTGACCGCTCAGACATGTCTAGCGTGTAAAAGTTCCGAAGCTCCCAGAACAGCAGGTGCTACTTACAGTTTTTTTAGGGTTTACTTTAAAATCTGCATTCTTGTTTATTTTTGTCATTGTCACTGTTTTGTCTCCTTGAATGTCTTTTAGCTTCAGTGCTTGTTTGCTTTGAGAGATAATTTTTTCATAAAAATAAATGAAAATGTAAGTTCCTCCCTCAGGGGGGGTATCAACATTTTTTTATTAGTGTTTGTCATGTCAGCTAGGCATTTTTTTCCAAATCGTGAGAAAACTTTTAAAAGGTTGAGAAATACCTCATGATGGCAGTGTTTGAACCTTACATGCAATGTATCATATATAATACATGTAGTTCTACCAGAATGTAAACATCCAAAGACCTCAGGCCAAATGTCAAAGACCAAGTCACTATATTATTTTCTTACAGAACAAATTTGTAATAGACGTTTGGTTGATGCATTATATTTTATGTACAGTTAGCCCAACGCGAACTGGTTCTCTCTCTCTCTTATCACGGATTTCGGTGTAACACGGTGTGACACGGTTTATTTCAGATTAATCTCCAAAATCCCTCCCAAACTCTAATCTCAACACCGCGAGTTTTATTGCTGTTGAGGGCAATAAAACTTATAAATGTTAATTACCTGTCCGATTGTCAATCGATCCGATGACAAATGATTGACAAGTTTTAAGTCAATATTTGTTACGGTTGTAGAAATTTCAACATCCTCGCTGTTAATAACAAATCATTTTCTTGAAAATACATGTAAAGAAGTAATAATTTGATAACTGTCAGGTGCCAAAAAGTTTTAAAAAGTAAATTTATTTGTGTTGCGTAAATCTTCCAACATTTCTTGTCATGAGGTTTTCACTTGTTTCGCTCAAAAAACATTCTGGTCCAGACTATGGATTTAAACAGTTTACAGGAACAAAATGCGGTTACAACTTAATTTAAACCTCTTAAAATAATTAAAGATTTATTGTATGTCCTGCTCACGAAAATTATTCAGTTTTATTCATCCCTTTTACAAGTAAAAGTTCCAAGATTTTCGGAAAACCTCCAGTTCAGTGAATCAAGCATCACATTAGGTAAATATCTAAAAATAGAATATGTGACAAAATAGATTTACATAATTTTTATGAACGAATTGCATCTTTTTCTATGTTTCCTTTATTTTTTTAAAACTTTGTGGACCCTTTCTTCATTAATAACAATCAGCAATTTATTTTCAAAAACAAGTAAATTCCCTGGCATGGATATATCAATTTGTCAGTAGAATCTGTTTGGATTTTCATGCCAATTTTTTTTCAAGTTATTACAAAAACAAATTGACTTTTTAATTCTAATCACTACCTTTTGAAAAAAATATAATTTTTATTAAAACATTATTGATGAAATGTCAATGACTTGTAAATTAACGACTGTGGTTACCGGCAAAAGATCAAAGGAACACAGGTAAATAAATTTCGTGGTGTTGGGAGGATTTTCGTTTTCAGGGCAATAAACGACACGCTAATCTGTGTGATTCCTCCAAGACAACACCGAGTATTTTTCGGTGAATTTCGGTGTTTTGCAGTGTCCCATCAGGAAAATACTCGGTGTTGAGAGAGAGAGAATCAGTTCGCGTTGAGCTAACTGTATTAATATGAGGAAGGTGCAACCTTAAAAGCGAGCGAAGAATAAAGGAGAGAAATGACTGTATTGCTCACAGACCATGACCGACATCTTAAAGACATCAGTTTCAAATATCATAATTGCATAAATTTCTTATAAGGGTCCGATGAAAAACTTCTTTTCCCATTGATGGATATCTTGAATTTTGAGCATGCAGTCCTGATGGAGACAAACTTTGAAGGGATCTCCGAAAGTTAATTGTAATCAAGTTTGGTTCCAATTTGATCAGTGGTTTAAGACACGAAGTCTTCAAATGAATTTCCATGGCGGAACAAATGTTAAATTTTTTGCCCTGCTGGTGGCCATCTTGGATTGGATGCAGACCTATGCAATGGATAAAAGTATTAAAGGGTACTGGTACCCAAGGACCATTGCGACAAAGTTTTGTTCCTATCGGCCCAGTGGTTTCATTGAAGATTCTTTGAATGAAAAAGGGGAGAGAAGGAGTTTCTCAGAGGTGCCGTCCAAAAATATGACTTCTTATATATATATATATATAATTAGTGATGGGGTCAAATATTTTGAATTTTATCTTTTGTGCAGCATTAGCTGCACAAAACATTAAGCTTTTATGGTATTTGTGTTGATAGTTTTTTTAAGTTCATATCATAGATATGCACATACAAAAAAATGGCACAATGATAATAAGATCTCATGTTATGTCTTTGTTTCTTTGTTTTTCCGACGCTGCCATTGTCCTTGGATTGTTCTTTTTGGACTGACGGTTCGGTTCTCACTTACTCTAAAGTTCTGCAGCACCCCAACCATATACTGTCATCCAAAGGATTGTATGTCAAATTGAATCCTTGTAATTTATAGCATGGAACTTGTTTTTTTTTTTAATCGTACTATATCGGGAGCATGTTTCAACATAATTTTTATCAGACTTTACATACTGGAATTACTGGAAGTAAAGGTAAGATATTACTGGTTTTGAAGATGATGTTTGTCTTGTTAGAGAAGTTTTATTTAATTATTTTCATTACCCTTTTCACCCTTAAGTATTTGTTTGCGGATTATATCTCTGATGTAAACGTTTTTACATGCCAAAAGCTGCTAGTATTTCATTTCGAATATTCATATAGTCAGCAATTTCTTATTTTGTAAACAATTGTGTTCATTTTTTGTGAACATATAGCAGTCAGGGGATGGACTTGTACAAGTCATTTTTAGAACTGACTTAAGGAAGTCATTGTAATAATGTTATCTGACTTGTACAAGTCAGATTGCAAATTAAGCTAAACTTTTATTAGCTATTTCAATACTTTTCTGATTTTTTAGCTATTTACTGATAATTTTTATGCATACTTTAATTTATTGGCTATCTGTTGTGATAAATGAAGTCTTGGAGGGTGACCTATTAGTATTGGCAGATAACTTTTGAAAATTACCCCTCTGGGAATTATAATCTTTCTTCTGAGTAAAATGACTTTCAAATGATGTGTGAAATTATGATTTTATGAATAACCTGGCATTAATACACTACATAGATCTGCGATTGTTTCATCTGAGGATAACATACATAAGAATCAGTTATTACTTATTTTTCACCACTTTTGACTTGATGAAGTCAGAATTATTTATCATTAATTACAATTTGACTTGTACAAGTCAGAAAAGCTAATTTAATCAAGGGGAATAACCCAAAGAATCTACCAACACTGACTTCCTCAAGTCAGATAAAACTGACTTAGACATGTCAATCCCCTGACTGTATAGTGTTTGTATATTTTATTTATGTTTTTATAATAGTTTCTTTGTAATTCTGTTTGGAAAATGTTAGAATTGCTCTATTTTTTATTTTATTTTACATGCTTTATGTATTTAATGAGAGATGAAAGTTTAATAAATTATTCAATTTAGGGGATAACCGTTTTATTCTGAGGGGGTCTGACATTTTTTTACTGTTTTAAAAAAGACATTCAGTCCCAAATAAAAGTTAAAAACAAATACTCTTGCATACACCTTCTTGCAACCATACTCTACGTAGAGTATGATAAAAATTTGAAAATGAATATTAGTTCCCTTAAGTGTTTGAAAAAAAATCTGACTCTTAAATTTTCAGAAATAAGGCACCGGTCATTTAACTTGAAAGCCTGGGGACTATGATTTTTTTCCCAAAAATATTTTGAAGCTGTTTTTATGCTAAAAAATTGTTTGGCTGCAATAACAATGAAAAAAATCTGAAGGGGCTCTCTGCCCAAAATACAATGTTTTTGATAAAAAATATATTTTGTTGAAAAGTTAAAAAAAATAAAAAATAAAAATTCATTTTCTGGTAAGAAAAACCATACTTCCCCCCCTTCAAGTTAAAGGGTTGATACCGAAATATTCTGGCTTTGCCAAACGACAAACAGATTTGCCAGAACCCCCACGTTCTGCAATATCTCATTTTGTTTTTTTACCCAGGTGAGTTAAAACACAGAACGGAGGAAGAAGACATGAGTAACAAGAGGGGTATATTTGAGACATGTGCAACTTGAAGTCCATTAAAAAAATATTTAGTGTTATCTAGATAAATTACAAAGCAGTGGAAATATGTATAGTGTTGGTTTTCGAAAGAAATTCATTGTATCCGCATGGCAATGGCGATGTGTGAGACCTACCAAGTCTGTTCAAGTCTCCTAAATACACTCATCCATTCAGTGAAAAAGATTCAAATTTACACTCAATCATATTCATAATCTCAACATGACATTTCATTTATCACAAGCTGTCATCTCAGAATGCATTGCAATCTCAACAGCACTTCAGTTCTTTGATTTTATGCAGTTGTCGGTCCTTGAAGTGTAGGTGTACTGTGCATTTCCGGGGTAGCAGACGCTTTGACAATATTGACAATTTTCACAATCATTTGAATATTATGATGTTTTAAAGCGTAATGCCATTTAATTTGAAAGTTTTCAGTCAAATATACACGATTATGGAAGCGTTAAAACAAGGAAAGCGATATCCTAATTTCAAGGTAAGACATTTTATCATGAATAGTAATTTCACCTTTGAGTTCACTCGAGGTGTTAGATGGACATATTTTTGATAAATGATTGCATGCATGTGCATTTCCGAATGCATTTTTTGGATAACTTTATAGCAACTTAACGACATCAGTCATCAGCAGAGATCTTCGTTCGCCGTTTTTGTTGATTTAATTTATGCTAATTTTAACGTTTGTATCAATGCATATCGTTTCTCATGTAGTCCGCTTTATTTAGAACAAAAGTTAATTGAAAGGGAAAAGTGACACTTGATATAAACAAACTGATCGATTGATTGAAATGACATCGACATTTTTAAAATGACCGGGACGAATGTATATTTAACATGTTCTTAAAAAAACACAAAGGATTATGGGAACCAGGTCGCCATGTTGGATGAATAGTCACGCGAGAGTCGGTGATGTTTGACGAAAGATTTGAACAGCGTCAAATGGTATCTATTTATAGCTATGATCTATTTATAGCTATTTCAAAAAATTTATTTTTTACCACATTTCTACCATAAAGAGCGAGCTTCGCTCGCTTATAATGACAAGGTAGCCTGAGGTCAATTTTGATAGACATTGCCTATAGGTCTATGGCAAATTTTGCACATTGCCATGAGCATTTTATTACTCAAAAGTGCATTCAGAAATGTGTACTATCTTATTCCGGATAAAAAAATAGGGAGAGTTATCCATGTTTCTAAAAATAGTAATGGTGGATTACATGATACCCCGCCAGGTTTCACAAACCCTAAAATTAAAAAAAAACAAAGTTTCAAGCAGACCTGGGGTAATTGAAAAATGTAATTGTAATTGACTGTAATTAATTGCATTTTCTGATGTAATTGAATGTAATGTGTAATTGAGAGAAAATTCAATTACATGTAATTGTAATTTAATTAATTACAGGGCTGAAAAACCATGTAATTACAATTACTTTTTCAATTACTTTTCAATTACTTGTGAACAAGTTAGATTTACATGTATTTTGAAATTTCTGTGTATAAATTCAAAGACTTTTATTTTAGATAACATCTTAAGGCAAAAGATAGAAAAAATGTTCTCAATACTTTTGTAATATTTCTACTTACATTATCACTTATTTTAAAATAATAGTAATATATGTATTTACAAATGACAATGTTAATTTACTAAATCTAAGGACTATCCTATATTTGGATGTATAGTCAAAAATTGAAATTTAAAACACAGGCTACATATACATCAGATAAAGGGCTTATTTTGTTTGTCAAACATTACTTTTTGTGTGTTTTGTAGGATTGTGTAGTTATGTTTTTAAGAATATATTTTCCACTTGAATTCCACAAAATCAATATTGGATTGATTGATTGATTGAATATTGTTTAACGTCTACTCAGCAATATTTCAGCTATATCGAGACAAGAACAAGTTTGTTAATAAATAATCACTTTGGGGTATGGAAAGGGCCATGGGACGGGAAATTCTGACTGCCACTGGAAAAGTAGGGTGAAATCCTCAAGGGCGGGGAATTTAGCCTTGTAGCCGATCACCTACGGACCACCCCAAAAAGAGCTTGCTACAA
>MJUU01056472.1:39452-78535 GCA_002080025.1 Modiolus philippinarum
GTGATGACTGTCAGCCTAGACCAAATACAGCAAATGGCGAAAGTATCAGACTCTCATTTTCACCTGCCAGCAGACATTACCAACACAAACCCTGACCATTCACAAGCAGACCAACCAGATTGTCAACATAAGGAGACCTAAGGAGTGGAGCGAATTTGACTGTGACATTGGTGGGCGATTTTTACAACTTCAACCGCCATGATAGACACATTTTGGGAGTGGGGCGATTTTGACAATGAATGGGGCGATTTTGACATCAAAGGGACTTTTTTCACAACCTCAGTGCGTAATATTAAAAAAACACATCTTGAAAGTGGGGCGATTTTGACAATGAGTGGGCGAATTTGACATTGATGGGGCGATTTTTAATACTTTAGTGTTTTATCGTCAATCTGACATTATTTAAAAGTGGGGCGATTTTAACATAAGTGGGGCGATTTTAACATAAATGAGGTGATTTTGAAAACAGTATAGAATTATACCAGAAGTCCATTATTAGTAGAAGTCAGCAACTCGTAATACATCAATGTCCCCAGACTACAGCTGTGATTCAAACGAGATTTCGTGCGAGAAGACTAAAAATAGTAGCTAAAAATTCATGGCCAGAAAATAAATGTTGCATGATGGGTACAGTTAATATATGCAAAATCCATAGGGACAATTAATATTCGCTACGTGTCGGGCTCTACCCCGTCAGTTTTCAAATAAATGTGATAATTGATAACCGATTAATGACAGATGTCTATACGAAACTACAAAATAGATACATTATATGCATACAACATAAACGGTTAAATCAGAATTTAAAGTAATAGAATATATAATAAAAAAAAACACTGTCCAATAGAGCAAGTTTTTGTACTATTTCGAGAAAGTAGATGAATAAGATTGTATTGTTTCTTTTTTTTTTTATTTTGTTAACTTTTTTGCTTATCAATATACGGCCTCAATATAACGACATTAAAATATAGCTTGTATGCTATATATCTCGGGAGTTACTTTTGGTGAAGTTGTTAAAATAACTATAGTTTGTATTAATGCAATAAAATGCGTAACAAAGATCTATAAAGAACGGATCATATTGGCAATATATAACTACCATGTACTTGTTATAATATACAGGGACTATATATAGCTATAATATAGTAGGGTCGCAGAGATTGTCTCGACAAATATTCAGTTGAATATTTTTTTCATGCCGCATAGCAAACAAGAAAATAAAGTTCTTTAAACGCTTTCTCGTGAATATTGAGATTTTTAATATCAGCACATGGTAACAAATACGTGTGGCATTGCTGTGTAATTGCAATTTCACTATTCTATATTCTTTTCGAGGACCGTTTAAGTCTTCTATTATTTTCTCGAAAATCCACATTCTCAACACTTTAAAGTCAATAAATTTATCGTTTAAACTTTTTGGAGGAAAAGAAAGTTTTTAAATTTGGTGTATAAAGATTTATTTTTCATTTTTAAATTTCAATATCGATCTAGCTACAAATCTCTTCAAGTTATGATAATAATACGAAATCTTTTTGCATTATTGTCGGCGATAAACTTTCCATTTTTCCTTCTTTTGGGGATAATTCTACCCTGGGTTGGTTGAACAGTGTTGACATTTTTCATTTTCACATGTTCGAACTTAAATGATTATTCGACTGTGATTATTTAACAAGTACGTGTATTTGTGATAACACTTTTACCCATCATTCCATACTATACGAACGAGATTGGGAGAAACCCCCCCCCCCCCGCAGACGATTTTACTGATAACGGCCTAATCTGACGACAACGCCGTCACAAAACATATTGAACGAGTTGCAGACTTCTACTAATAATGGACTTCTGATTATACACATTTTGGAAGTGGGGCGATATTTCCGTGGGGCGATTTGACGTGAATTCTTTCTGATTCAGTCAAAAGAGTGGTGTTCTGGGATTTTGAGTGACCTTTCGTGCATGTTAACGTCATTAAGGCTACTCAGATCAACTATGCAAACTCTGCAGAACGTGGAACTTGCAACGACCTAGTCACTCGCATAGCCATCATGTGGTGCTTGCAGATCGTTGTATCAGGGATTGTGAACCCTGATTCTTAACTCAAGAACTGTTCACTATGATTGCCGGTGGTCCATCCAATTACATAACTTTATTTACGTCGCCGAAGCCTTAAAATCAACAAAAAAGTCAACCAAACTCGTCATATTTACGATTATTTACATGCCGGATCCAATCAGCTGTTTTTCACGCGAATGCCACGTGCTCGATGTTACCATGATTCTGATTGGCTAATATCGAGAATATGGTTAACTCCCTTTCGAGAATTTAGATTATCTCCCTTCAGCCAAAATCGTGTAAACAAACATTTTTTCGTGTGAATTTCGTTGTTTTATGCCAAATTTTTGTTTCACGGTCGTGACAGAAGGTTAAAATCGTGTAGATCACGCCAAAATCGTGAAAGTTGGCAGGTATGTGCAACAACTTTCATAAAGAAACCATTTTGACATCTTCGATATTTTTTTTCATATTTCTACGCGTGAAACAAATAGGCCCTATTTTCGTTTTAATAATGTACTCGATAATCGTTTAATTTCTCAATGCAGGAAATTTAATAAGTTTAATAAAAGCGAAGTAGTAATTGAAATTGGTTTTGGTGTAGTATAAACGTCTCGTACTGTATACTCAAGCCTATTCGACACCTCCTTTTTAGTTTCAATCCGCCATCACTTTAAAGCCTTTAAGCACCTCGATTCCCACTTTAGCTGTGTTCAAACATTTTTACCATTTCAGGACAATAGTATGTAATGTTCTACCAGATTATTTAGTAAGTTTACTGTATTATTTACAATTTTATAAGGAGATTTTTAACCTGTTTAAAAGTTTCCCGCCCTGCAACATCTATTTTTATCCAATTCAAGCTGGACTGATAGCTAAAGTGTTCATGACGAACACTAAAAAAAACTGTTAATTTTTTGTAGCTAAATCATCAAGAAATACATAAATACTTCATGATGAAAATGAAAACCAACAAAAAATAACATTAATGCTTTTTCGTGAATATTAACCAAACAATTTTTCAGTTGGGACCAAAGAAAAGGGCAACAGGCAGATGCAGTCATTTGATTATAACCATCAATTAGTTTAGACCCCCAATTTTGAAAAGTTGATGGAAATATAACTTAGCAGACCCAAAACATCTGTTTTGCTGTAGATTTTACCTTTCATCAAAATTGCTTGTTGGAAATTGACCTTGGGTTTTGCCATTGTAAGTTTGTATCATATCATACATATCCTACATTGAAATGTAATTTGTAATTTAATTAATTACTTTCCTAAAGTAATTGTAATTTAATTAATTACAACAAAGAAAATGCTGTAATTGTAATTGTAATTTAATTGAGGAAATTTGAAATGTAATTGTAATTTAATTAATTACATTTCAAAGTAATTGACCCCAGGTCTGGTTTCAAGGGGCATAACTCCAGAACCCCTTGGACCTCAGAACCCAAAATCGAACTTGACCTGAGTTTCGTGGTAAACAACTTGCATACCAAGTTTGAAGACCTTGTGTTATTTCGTTCACAAGTTATCAGTCGGAAACCTTCGGGGGATGGACGGACGGACAGACAGACAGACGGATGGACACACGACTGAGGGTATCACATAATACCTCGCCACTTCGTGTGGCGGGGTATAAAAATGTGCACTGTGTCAATTTTTCACAAAATGTGTTTTTAGGTTTCAAGAAATTGCAAATGTTGGTCTTATTTCCTCTTGTCACTAATTTTAGTCAAAAAATCCTTTTCTTATATTTCAAGGCGTGTTCACTTTATGTTTTAATTGACTTTAAACATTTGTAGTCCTCAATATTTATTCTCAGAATACAGTCAGGGGCATCATCAAAAACAGTTATAAATTTTATAACCATTTTCAGTTATTTTCATTTTAAATAAGTAATGGAAAATGGTTATTTTTGAATTTCCTTTGATCTTTAAATCCTGATTGTGGCCATAATAAATTTTTCTCATTTGTGTTGGTATTTTTCTTTGATAAATTAACATTTCCTTTATAATTTGAAACCATAACATCTGATACGCACCATCAGGAACATGGTACGCATGTTGGTCAAAGTCAAGCCCCCAAGGGACTTTAAATGCCAATTAAATGTTCATTATCTAATATAAGCAGTTCATTGATAATTAAGATGTTTTACTTCATCAATATCTTTTGAAATTTACATAAACCATGTGGTTTTGTTGTTCAAGTTTGTTGATTCAGAGCTTGATGAAAATTTGACATGTTGTAGAAGAAATAACCAATTTTAGTTATTTTTGCAATTTTCCCTAAGGGAGATAATTCAAAAATGGATAAATCTAACCAATAAAGGTTATTAAATTTATAACTGTTTTTGATGATGCCCCTGACTGGAATAGCAATGGTAACCATGGTAACAGATTTTTTAAATGTTATTTTATCGGCCTTTTCTTATTTTCAGGATATAATTCAGTCAATTAGAAAGTTATTTTTTCAAAAAATTAAAATGTGACAAGCTAGTCAAATATGCAGAGGTCATTTTCATGTCAAAGGGAGATAATCATGGTGGAAAACAATCTCTGCTATTTCTGAATTTAAAACAGCATATTTTTAGTGAAAATCACCATCTTATCAATACTTTTACTGCCTAAACCCTATTGAACGTGAGATTCAATATCTCTGAGACACTATGAAGTTGAAAGTTACTTCATATTTAATCCTTGGAATCGTAGGAGGTTGTTATATAACTGAACCAGTGTTGACATTTTCTGAAGTAAAAGTTATCTCTCTTGACCTTTACCATTGCACTAGAAGTGCAAACAGCACAATTTTCATACGTCTCCCGAACAGGAGACATCCCCTGATAATTTAGGAGACAGTTGGTGGAAAAACGTTCAACAAGAAATGATTTATGCCACACAAATTTAGAACCATGGTGAACTTCACCCCATTTGTCATGCAGAACAGGTCGGAAGACGCAGAACACAAATAAAGATGTCCTATGTCTAGCTGCAGAACCATAGCTCTATAGGTCCTTTTATTTTTTCTGATTTGGTGGAAGGACCATAAGAGTTACGGTTCTGCAGCTATCCTATGTCACAAGGGAATGCTCAGTTGAACAGGTTGGGGGAAACCCCAATTGGGCTATTATATCCCAATTAGGCTATTATATCCCAATTGGGATATATAGCTATATCCCAATTGGGATATTTGACCAGTTACTTGTTAATAACATTTTGGGGGTTTAATGCTGCATCATGATACATAGAAATAATAAATATATAGGGTTAGAGCTTTCAGGGGATATATTTCTGTTGTCAAAAGGATGCTGCAAATTTTCTGCAGATTGATTAATTGATAAAAAAAAATTAGTCACTTTGAATTAGCGATAACTTAAGCGTTAATGAGTTAAGACCCGTTCTATGCTGCTTTTCTCGAAGAAGTATCTATCTAGAGTCAAATAAAGCAAACTGTGATAGTATAAGAAAGAAAGTTTTTTATTAGTAAACAAATGAAGTATGGAGAAAAAGTCATCTAAATATGATTTTTGATTTCCTCTAGAGTTTCCTCTCTTTGTCCATGTCTTAGAAAATACTATGAATGTGCAAAATGTAGGTTATAGCAATGGTGTTTGAAACCTCAATATCTTTACATATTTTACAAACTAAACTTCAAATTTATTCTTAAAATCAGGGCTCACCAAACTGGGCGATTAGGGTGATTAAGTCGCCCTGTTGTGCCTCAAGTTGCCTTAAGTTGCTCCCAAAAGCGATTTCAAGTCGCTTTGAGCATTTTGACACTTCTAATTATAACCCTTTCTATTTCCGGTAACAAGGAAGTAAATTGATAGGATTTCTAATGCTTATTGCTGTGTTTGCAAAGCTCAGATTGTTTACATCATCTCATGGTTTTAAAATTAAGACTTATTGATTTTGTAGTAAACATTAGTAAAAAAATTCATTGGAAATTGTCCTAAATATTTACGTTTCTACTACAGTTCAAACCGGAAGTGGTCTATATAAAGAATGTCCACAAACGTAAACAATCTATTTATATCCCTCTAATATTAAAAAGAATGAAGCAGATTAGCAACTGTCTCTTGAGCAACTGAGTGAAAAACTACCCATTTACTATTATAGAGGATGAATAAAAGAAAATTTATGTCATGTAAATCTAACCTACATGTACAATGTAAATGCAGGAGCACCTCCAACCATAAGCTTTTTTTATATAAAATCTACATTGTAGATCTTGAAATATCAATGGTACATTTGTATTTTAATGATTTATTGCCATTGTTGAATAAGTGTATACATATGTAAATCAAATACAAAAGTCTGGAAAATTCAGTTGTGGATACGCGCAAACAAGTCTCCCTGTCATGACCTGAAGTCTCCCTATTTCTACCCGCAGGGAGACTTCAAGTCTCCCTGTTCTTTTGAAGTGTGGTGAGCCCTGTAAAATATTTCACAGACTTCTCGTTTCTCATGCCTTGATCATCTAACTATTTATAATTGCGACAATCTGGAATTATGACAGAATCAAATGCATATGTTTACATTCTTACAATTTCTGTGCTGGTGAAATGCAGCATTATTAAAAAGATGTCGCTATGTCATTTGATCACTAAAATCACGAAGTTTCTCATTTTATGTTTCATTGCACGGCATTGAAAAGTGAAAAAATGATTCATAAAAACTGGTCAAATACCCCAATTGGGATATAACCGTATATCCCAAATGGGATATAATAGCCTAATTGGGATATAATAGCCCAATTTGGGTTTCCCCCAACCTGTTGAAGTTTCTCACGATAAAATGAATTCTGTCACAAACTTTCTCAAAAGGAGATAATTAAAAAGGTAAAGGTCTTCCGATTCAGAGAATTTTACTGATTGGGAGAATGTAAGTTGCATAGCTGCATGTTGTGGGCGTAGGCTAATTTCTTCACTCGCTTTTAAGGTACATGTAGTGCTTTTCTCATATATACCAGCTTTTTCAAATGTGCAGCTTGTTCTTTATGAAAATCCAGCTTATGGAGGGCGGTAGGACGGTGTTTATCAACCCATAGACTCATGATGTTATTTTTTGTCGAACATCAATATTTTGTTTTCCCGCAAAATATTGTCGAGGTCAAATATGCGCTTGTGTAATGCTTTTTCATTCTACTCTTTAAACACCTAGATGAATTAGACTATTAATATATAAAAAAAAACACCTTCTGTACGGTCCATATCTAATTCCGGATTTATATTTTCCACTACTAGTATTTTCTTTTCGGATTAAGATTGATTTACACGAATAAACAATAATTAATGATTTGTATAGTGAGATACTGATCCTTCATGATATTAAACAAAAAAATCACTGTTTGAAGCCAGCCAAAAAGGCTATGTGGGCCATTTGCTCACTGACTTTACATTTTTAAAGATTACAACCTCATGACAGCTATCGATTCAAATTAGCTAAATTGAAGGCGAGACTTGGATACAATCGAGATATGCTTACAGTAACATGTTGGTACATAAAAATGAGTGATAACTGCAAGAAAAAAAATGAAAAAAATATTAACAACATGAACAAGATTTTAAGATATGCTGTTTACAGTTGAATGCCAAATTCGGGGAGATGAAACCAGGCCCAATTTTCATCAGAAAAAAAACTTCATTCTAAAACTGGGACTGATATTAGTCCCAGATTTTGAATGAAGTTTTTTTTATGATGAAAATTGGGGTTTCATCTCCCCGAATATATTAGTCCCAGTTCAAAATTTAGACAAAACCAGAGAATTATATGTCTCTTGCAAAACTGACAAAAAAATCAGTGAAATGGCCTGGAACCCTTCTTTCTTGAACACCATTAAACACCCTGTTTTCATGGGAGGATGGATTCTCTATGGGACTCAAGTTATCTTTTGAGTGGAGGAGTGCACATTCTGAAATAATTGTCAATACCAGTTGTAGTTGAACTCTGTATTGTACAAACGGCGAGACCAAAATGAAATGAAAAACTCGGGTTGTTTAATCACCAGTCAGCAATGGAGTGCAAATAATCCAATATATTTATTTTGACAATTTGTTTTCACTTTTAGGAGGGTATGAATGCCCTTTATCGTTAACCGTCAATCACCTCTTTTCAGCAATTGTTAACGTCAAATGGGTCAAAATTTTACCGTTAATCGTCAAAAATATATAAGCGTGATTCTTGAAATTGCCTGAATCTTGTACCGTTATCGTTATTTGGAGAAAAAAATATCGTCATTCGTCAAAACATTTTTTTGTAGAAATATCTAGCATATTTATCGTGAAGGCATAAATATTACCGATAACGTCATTTTGCCTATTTTTTTTACCGTAAACCGTCATCAGGATAACCCATTCCTACCCACTTTTAGTATCCGACAGACATGAAAAAAATTGTGGTGGCAAAAAACAATGTGTAACGGCAAAGGCCTAAAAAACGTTAGGGGACAAAAAAAATGATTTTCTGCGATTTTGCAAATAAACAAATTTTAAATCTTGGTACCAGTGAAAATAGATTTTAATCCTACTTCAAATGAAAATCAATAATTTAATTTTGATTTGAAGTATAGAAATAGAATAGAAATAGAAATAGAAATATTTATTAAACCAATCATGGACCCTTACGGGTTTATTATACATATTACATATCAATTGAAATACATGAAATAATTTACAATACAATGAATAGATTTTCTGGAGTCTTGTTACACGAATGATCAAAGGGAGACAAACAGGTTTTTTTGTTAAGGAATAAAATATTAGAGTTATCTCCCATTTAATGAAAATTTTACAGAGCCACAGAAGTATCAAATAAATTTATTTATGGATAACTATGTTATTGACAATATTACTAAAAAATATATATATATATATATATATTAACAGTGTATGCAACCTGGACCCCAGAAAGTCTTGACAGTGGAATGCAAGGAATGGGTTGATCTGAACACACTAAACTTATTCATCATGATTAATACATACAAATACATTTTATTCAACAGATGTTCAAAATATATATGTGTTTATAACACACTGATACACTCTAGCTATAATTAAAATCAGTGAAATATAAATTTATTCTTTCATTTTGTTATGCCTCAATTCAAAACAACACATTAGATATTCTCCTAATTTTTCTATTAAAGTTTTATCCTCCATGGTCATTAGCCAATTAAATTTTGACATATTATCTAAAATTTTAAAATTTTTACAATGATCATCAATTACTTTATAAAAATCAGCCCTTAAATTAGAATAAAAAGGGCATTCAATAGTAAAATGTAGCTCATTCTCTATGTCTCTGGTATTACAATAATCACATAAACGTTGTGTTCTATCTACATAGTTTTTACTGTGCCTTGCAGTTTCAATTTTGAGATTATGCGCACTTATGCGTAATTTACAGATTCCTTGTCTGATCTTGAAAGATTTACATTCAAGATATGTTTCACGCTTGAAATTGTTTTTAAAACTGAAATAGGTATCTAATTTACCTTTTTTAAGACAATTCTCCTTCTGATCATTCCAGTGATGCAGAAACTTGAATTTTAACTTTTTTAATATAATTGATTTCAAAATATTTTTTGACTTAGTTTTACAAAATTCCTCTGGTATATCAAGTTTGTTAAGTAAACATAAAATACTACAATACCAGCTCTGTTCATTATTATCACATAAAGTTTTAGCACAACTAAGGGCCTCTTGAAGTAATACAGAGTCACTATGATAAAGTCTATGAAGGTATAATATCATATTTGTAATGATGTTAAAATATACTGGGAATCGTCCCATTTCTGAAAGAACAGCAATATTGGAGCTTCTTTTATGAACTCCAAGGACATATTTAACCAATTTAATCTGTGATTTATCACATATATTATTCTCAAATATCTTATCAAATGGGAATGGGTTATCTCTAGTGCAGGACACAGTATATTTTTTTGTTGCAAATGCAAATAAATGATTTGATGTGACCTTAAGTGAAAATATATAAGTTTGATATTATCAGGGAATGAATAATTTTTCTATAGAAAATCTTCCAAGCCCCTCCCCCAAAAAAGGTCATCATTTAACGACATTCACACCCCAAAACGTGACGGCGGAGAAATTTCATTATAATAAGGCCGGTACACCTCAAATATGAGGATCTAGATCTGCAAAGGGGGCGCTCACTCCGGCACTATATATATATTGGGTGGAGGAGGTTCTAACAAAGGGAGGTGTTTTTCCATACTTTTGTCTATTTGATGGAGGTATTTCATTTGATCTTTTTTTATTTGAAGGGGTCTATAAAATCCAGTCTGGACTGACAGAATTTTAATAATGGATTACTATTACATTGGAATATTTTTTGGTCGTCACGAAACAATTTTGGTATCTGGGTCTATAATGAGACTGCAAATTTATATTTGTTTATATTTATATTATGTTTGTTGCATTATGTCTAATCAATCAAACTGTATTTTGTTGCATTATAATGACCTTTATGGGTTCCTGATTAGTATAATAAATATAGTTTCTACAACGAGGGCTCACATCGAGTTAAATAAATTTTGTAAATGTTTAAAAACGAGGCTTGCCGAGTTTTTAAACATTTGAAAATTTATTTAACAAGATGTAAGAAATTTGATAATTAACGTGTTTAAGTTGTAGAAAATGTTTCTCTAATGACATAATATAAAACACCGAGGATTATGTTCCGGATAGATTTGGCGGGAAAATCTGTTGTTCTGTCACTAGAGACGAGAAATATTTTTATCACACCGGTCAGACGTTGGTTAAATATGCTAGAAATTAGAGAAAATTTTTTATACTCATTGAATGTTTATAATGGGTTTGCAAATTACCGTAAATGTAGTCTACAAAAGGGTCGGGGTTCAGGACGTGTATCTTTTCCCGACCATACGCGTGTTTGGACCGTGCGCCCACGGTCCGACCGTATGCGTATACTCATATATATACGGTCTGGATCGAGCCAGACCATTTCGGTATGATGACCATATAGGTGTCTCAGGAAATTCCTTTTAAGACATAAAACTTGGTGTGTGAATGAAATCCAGTAGATCCCACAGTGTGAAAGTGTTACAAAAACGAATACGGGTGGGGGTACATTTCTAATAGAGAGGAAAATAATATCATGATGCAATCATGATGTGACACAGTTTGCGCAATCGAGTATCCGAATTAATAAATCTGAGCCGGCCAAGTAGTACAGGAGAACTTTTTATTCACTACATCCCTGTATTTCAAGCCATTTACTGCAGATATACAATGTCAAGACAAGACATAATTTTATTTTAGGGGAACAGAAAAGAAAGAAAATAGTAACGGTGGATTACATGATACCCCCGCCACGTTTCGCAAAATTTCGAAGTATCAAGGGGCATAACTCCAGAACCCCTTATACCTCTGAACCCATATTCGAACTCGACCTGAGTTTTGTGGTGAACATGCTACATACCAAGTTTGAAGACTGTATGTTATTCTGTTCAAAAGTTATCAGTCGGAAACCTTCGNGGACGGACGGACAGACGGACAGACGGACGGACGGACACACGACTGAGGGTATCACATAATACCACGCCACTACGTGTGGCGGGGTATAAAAACGGCTCATCAAAATGTTTTGTTTGCAGGTAAACATAATTAGTGGCGGATCCAGATTTTCTGCTAAGCGGGAGGGGACCAATAATTTTTCCGTAAGAGGGGACCCGGTACCCATTTAAAAAAAATCCAGGAATTTAAATATTTTCCAACCTAGAAGGGGGCACGGGTCCATTGGATCCGCCACCGATATTTCTTTGTCCATGCCGCCGCTAACTGTTTATAATTTCTTTTAATTTTTAAAACGTACTGTCAAAATCTGTCAACTTCTATGTTTATAAAACAATAAAGTATTTTCTCCGCTTCTTCATTTGTTATTATCTTATTCAACTTATCCCCCCAATAAAATGAATTTGTCTTCCTTCCCAGAACATTTTTTCAACTTGAGTCACATTAACAATAAAGGGTATATATATGTGGAAGAGTAAATGCGTGGCAATAGCAGTGGAACAACGCTTTTATAACATATATGACTGGTTTTCTCTCTCTCTCTTTTTTCAATTAGATAAAACTTAGAATTAACATTATATTACCCCGATCGTATGCGTAAAGTCCGACCATACGCGTACGCTTCGACCGTGTACGTATTTTGAAAAAAAAAAATACTCGTACGGTCTGGACCGTACGCGTACGGTCCAAATACGCGTATGGTCCGGAACATATCCAAACCCATCCAACCAAAAATTTTTCGATTTACACCTACCCTCCCTCCCCACCCCACCCCCTGGGCGGGTGGATCATAACTTTCGATAGCGGAGATGGGCTTCCCGATTCCACTGGCGCAAAGTACAGTAAAAGCCCGGATTGACAGCAAATAACTTCGCTTTTAAGTGATTGAAAATAAATTTCCTGACCAGCAAGTTTTAACTTGAAGGGGGTGGGGGTTATGTTTTTTTTTTTTCTGGACAGAAAATTTTTTTTCGCGCTTTTTAACTAGTATGAACAAACTATTTTTTTTTTTAAATAAGCATCGTCAAACATCCTATTTTTGACCCACTTGGGTATTCGACCTAAACGTGCTATTTTAACTTAAATTAGGACGTCACAATCGACGCTTAGTATGTCGAAAACCGGATAGACGAGGACATGATTTGTTTTGGCACCTGTTCAGAATATTTTTTTTCATAACTTTTGCAGCCAAAATATTTTTTCACATAAAATCAGCTTCAGAATATTTTTTTCGAAAACCCATAGCCCCTTCATGTTCAATGGTCGGCCCCTTAATTTAAATCTACCCGGTTTGATCTTCATTCATGATTCGTTGACACTTGTGGACAAATATGAGTGTCGTGTGCAAAATGACAATCCTCCTCCAGGGCGGAGCCATATTTATCTACGCAATATATCACTGATTTTTTTTTATACAAGGAACATGGAAAAGGGGTCTCCGTATCCACAACAGCAACCCCCTCCACCCGGGTACAGCCAGCCACCTCCAGCGGGCACGGGCTACGGACAACCACCCCCAGGTAAGGAAATAAACTTGTTAAATTTGAACCGGATTTTTGTTTTGTTTACATTAATGACAAGTGTAAATTGATTGGTGACTGACAATACATGAAAATGACAGGGTTTTTTTTGTGTAAAAATTGCTTTCAGCAAAATTTCTTTTCTCGCATTTAAGCGAGTGAATTTGCCACCTACCCCCTTTTTTCTAAAAATAAAAATACATATATATGAAAAGAAAAAAAAAAAGAAACAAAATCTTTTAATAAGTGTTTAGATTGAGTAAAAATAAATGATGCATGATCCCATTTTATGAGATTTAAGTGTACTTTTTACATTCAATTTACAAATTTACAGATTAAATTATTGATTCTTTGGGTGTGACATATGTTATGGCGAAATGGCCACCTATGTTATGTTTACCTGAAGTTATACCTGAACGATTCAGTTATTCAATATTTATCAAGTATTTCATATCTTTAAAAAAACACAGGTCAACTTGTGGAGTGTTCATAAAATCTCAAGAAAATGTCATATGAGATGAATTTGTAAGTAAAATTAAAGATTGCGACACCGATAACCTATTATGAAATCAAATATGAATAAATAAATAAATAAACAATTAAATAAATTAATAAACAATTAAATAAATAAACAATTAAATAAAATTTATTTTTATTTGAACAGGATTGTTTACGGCGCACAAATAAATTTAAAAAGTATAACTAATTTCTGATATTTTTTATCACCGTGACAATGGACTGCTTTCCTCAGCCTTTTCAAGCCTGCATGGTTTACACGGTTAAAAGGTTTTGGACCATAGCTAAAGACAAGGCCTCAGCGGCTGTAACAATCAAAACGGACGGAGTAACAGAGTGGTACACAAAACACATAATTTGTATTTGCCAAATAAAAGATATATGGGAAGGTCATATCTATGAATCAACTGAAAATGAAATCACGGGTTCGTGTTTCTACCAACCGTACATATATATATCCTGTAAAAATTGTAGCAATTTTTGACAATCTTTGTTGAAGTCAGGATGGTTCTCCAGAGCTTCAAGGAAAACCAGCCTGACAGAAAAAATAGCTTAGTCAAATAAAAGATTCCCGAGCACCTACTTATAGGACTGTTGTAAGTTGAAATAATTGTTCTTTTTATTTTTGTCTCAGTGGAGTTGAAGGGGACTGTGTGTATATGGAGTCTCCCCGTATCAGTGTCCACCTCATCATTAATAGTGGGTCTCGATGGGGTATAAGCGGGAAGCGGGATTGACCTTTTTAAGCATTGTAAAATATTTTCCCGCCCGTGAAACGGGAAAATGTAGAAAAAAATGCCGGGATTTCGGGAAAGGTACCCCCATCGAGAGCCCCTTCATATAGCTGAATATCAGGGTACCAAACTGTGCATACAGGTGCATCTTGGGTTGAATGATAGTCCTCTCCAAGAAAACTAGGTCCCTTTGATCCTTATTTGTATTTTAGTGACAAGTACAGAGCTTTGTAAATAACAGATATAGTCCATATGAATGAACCTTTGATGGTAAAAATATTGGTCACTGACCCACAGGATGCTCGATCTGCTAACATTCAAGTTTAACGTAGTTGGATAATCAAACCTTCTAAACATACAGTACTATTTGTCAGTTTATAGAAGTTTTATATCGAAAACGTGAATACATGTTGCACAATGACATTTATAACCGCCAGGTGAAAATCCCGGGTATATATCTATTATACCTATTACCAAAGAGAGCGCGAACCTAGACAGTGAGGGAGTCCGGAGAGTGTCTCATCCCGGAATCCCGACTTTATTTTTACTAAATACCAAAATTCCGAACTACAAAAGAGCTTAAAAACTGATTAAATCCCGTTTCCTGGTGCTTTTATTATCCGAAATCTCGGGACCTAAATTTTAGAAATCCCGAATTCCCAAGCTTAAAAACTATAAACCCCGGCATTCTGAAGAAGATCCGGCACCATCATCAGAGGTGAAGAAATTGATTAAGCCGTTTGCGGATTGCAGGTTCATTCGCAATGCCGCTGTGTCTGTATGTCAAAATCTCTGGCAAAAGTCTATGTTGGTGTGTTTTAGATGGCCACTTGAAAGGCTAAATTTTCCTGTCATAACACTATTGGATAATGAAATCTTCCTTAGTCTTGAAAGTGTTTGTGGTCGATCCATGCCCTATCTCCTTCCTTATAAACCATTAGCAAATTTGGTTTATATTTTCTGGTCTTCTTCTCTACACCAGAAGCAAATTGATGGGTCATTAAAATCAATCAATGATTTGATTTGTTTGGTTGCATTTGATCAAGAAAACTAGCTCAGGAAATATATAAAATGACATCTGTCCCAATCTCAATTGCACATTTATTTATCATGACTGACAACTACATATATATTGTAACATCTTTTAGAAGAAGAAGAATCTGTTTATTCTAATCAAGGTTCCCATGCAGGGCAAAGTCATTTAAATGATGAATAATTAATCTTTTATATGTTGTAGCTTATCCAGCAGCAGGCCAACAAACCACTGTCGTTGTGTCACAGCCTCCTCATGTCCTTGCTCGACAATTATTCCGTGAGATACCAGTTCGTCTGAACTGTCCAAACTGTAATGCAGACATCATGACGGCAACACATTACGAAACAGGAACACTGACGTGGCTTGCTTGTGGTGGAATGTGTTTAGTTGGGTAAATAGCATTAAAAATATATTTTTTAACAAATGAAATGTTGTGTCAGCACAAGACGAAATGTTTGCATGCACTCGATACCAGAAACACAAAAGTTACTTTTCTGCATTTTTGACCGCCAAATCAAGATTGCCGGCCCGGATATTCAAATAATGCACTGTTATTGCATATCAGTTAAAAATGGTTTAGTTCTGATCAGCTGACATGTAGAATTATAGAGTATAGAAAGCGCCGCGGTCCGATTTTCTGATATTGACGGTCAATATCGGCTGGAAATCAGACCGCCGAATTTAAGTTGATTTCCCTTTTATAAAATGCATTGGATCTTCTACGTTAATCAACCAATGGAAACAAACAACAATTAACATTAAATTTCAATGTTTTTGATCAAGTATGGTAACATTATTTCACAAATGTTTAAAAGTGACAACTTGAAGTTAATTCAATTGAAAACAGTTTAAAAGAGAGCGCGTATTGTAAATATCATTTTTTTTTGTTTTTGTTTTATTCAACATTTTAGCTCAAAGAAGACACTTTTGAAATTAAAGTAACTGTGGCTTTTAAAATAAGTCCATTTTCTTGTTGTACATATTTCATTATTTGTTTATTGCTATTGTTGAATAAAACATCGGCTGCTTTTTTCCTTGTTGCATAATGTAGATTAATATTTCTTCAATGCAATAAACACAATAGTAAATGACATTTTTTGGCGATATCACAAAATTTTGGCTGACCTCGGTTGTGATATGGACCAGGAAACGGATGTGACACCTTCGGCTCGGGTCATATCAGTTTTCCTTGTCCATATCGCAACCCTTGGGCAGTCCAGATTTTGTGATAGTGCCTTCAATGTTATTTACTATTGTGTAATTATTGCGATTCTAATGCAACCAAACAATTTCGTGTCTGATTTATATCTAAAGAAGTAATGAATGGACAAGGAACCTATTTTGTCCGATGGCTGTACAAAGTGTAATTGAATTGATGGTCAGTTGTGACCAATCAAATGATCTGTTACATACCTGTTGCATTAAAATTAACATTGAGAGATTTCATTTTTGTTTCTTTAATTTGTTTCATAACTATTGCTATAAAGCGAAGTGGAAAAGAAATACATTGATTGACTGTAGAACTCATAAGGGAAATAACATTTTCTAGAAAGGGTGATGTCTGCACTTCAGGCTCGGATCCAGGCAATTTGAAAAGGGGGGTCCCAATTAGAAATAAAAGGAAATTTAGCAGAGCGGAGTGAGGCGCTAAAATTTTGAGGGCATTTCTTGGTAAAACATCAGGATATTCATTTAAAAAAATACACGATTGCTTCAAAAGGGGGCTTCCAACCACCGGGCCCCCTTTTGGATCCGTCAGTGGCACTTTATTTAAATAGAGATAAGCCATGTTACTGCATAGTGACTTTGCGATGAAGTTCAGCTTGTTACTATCACAGGGACTCCGAGATGAAGTTCAGCGATTGTTACTTCTCAGTGACTTTGAGATGAGATGCAATCAAAGTTTTACTTCACGATGACTCGAGATAAGGTACAGCCATTTTTATTTGAAGATGAAGTACAACAATTTTTATTTCAGTGTAACTTAGAGATGAAGTACAACCGTTACAGTATAAGTGTTTTTTCCTTTTGATCATGATGGCGTTTTGTGTACCTGTCACTATATATATATTTATGATTTTAATTTCAGATTGTGGCTTGGGTGTTGCTTGATCCCATTCTGTATTGACGCCTGCAAAGATGTTGTGCACACTTGTCCAAACTGTAAACAAGTGGTGGGAAAGTACAACAGACTGTCATAAAAACGAGCAAAATTGTCATAAATAAGAAACATTCATTCAAATTTTAATCTCAGATTGTTTTTATATCTCGTTCTCTGTCTTTCTCTGTAGATATGTTTAACAGTGCCTTCAGGAACAATGTTATTTTTTTTAATGAAACTTTAATGACAATCATTAGTCATTTTTTAACATATCATTTTATTCTTCTATTTTTAAATTAAATTGTATTATTATTGTTTTGTTTGATTGTAAATTTAAAACTGTGTTCACAACAAAGCTTCCATTTGCTGATCTGTTTTCGTTGGTCACATTTGATCTTTTCACATATTCTATATTTGTAGGACATAATATTTTCTGTTCTGTGTAGTCTAGGTCCAAGTATACCATTTTGCGTCGCCTGCTGTAAGCAGAGTCGACACATAGGGATTACTATCTGTCGTCTTGAGTCGTCCGTCGTACCGCGTCGCCCTGCGTCGTCTGTCGGTTTTTTAGTCCGCAACTCCTTAAAAACTACAAGTCCGATTCAAACCAAACTTTCAGGATATGTTGATTACCTGGTCTACTTGTGCACCTGATGCCTAAAATTTTGATTTTACAGAATTTAGAGGTTTACTGAACCAAAATAGCTCATTTGCTAATTCTGTCTCATCCACAAATCCACCTAAACTGTAAGCAATTTTTCAACCACACTTGCAGAATATCTTGTTCACCTGATCTCGTTGTGCACCTGATACTTAGAATTTTGATTTTACAGACCTTTGAGGCCGGTGCACGAGGCCAAAATAGCTCATTTGTTAATTTCGTTTGTTAAAACACAATTCCATCACAACTATAAGTCAGATTCCAACCAAACTTGCAGGATATGTTGTTCATCTGATATAGTTGTGAATATGATGTTTACAGTTTTGATTTTACTGAGTTTAGAGGTTCACTGAGCCAAAATAGCTCATTTTTAATTTTTATTCAATTTGTCAGTCTGGAAATCCTTCAAAACTGTAAGTCATATTCCAACCAAACTTGTAGGATATGTTGTTCCCCTGATCTAATTGTGCACCTGATACTTAAAATTTCCATTTTACAGATTTTAGAGGTTCGTTGAGCCAAAATAGCCCAATTGTTAATTCGGTTTGTTAATCTGCAAGCCCTTCAAAACTATAATTCATATTCTTAACAAATTTGCAGGATAGGTTTTTTTTTCTTTTGATCTAGACATGCACCTAATACTTAAAATTATAATTTTACAAATTTTAGAGGTTAACTTAGTCAAAAATGGCTCTTCTCTAGTGCAGGCGACACAAGTGTTCCATGGAACTCCCATCATTTTTTTTTTCTTACTAGTATCTTGCCCTCGAAGGAGTAAGTCTTCAATTTTGACCGTATATCTATTGTTTTTAGCTCACCCGACCCAAAAGGTCATTGTGAGTTATTACCATCACTTGGTGCCCGTCGTCCATCCGATGTCCGTCCTTTTACTTTTATTATCATCTCCTCTGTAACAACTAAATCCAATTCAAACTTTACAGGAATGATGAATGGAAAGTCCATTTACAAAGTGAGAACCGAACCGTCAGTCGAAATCGAACAATCCAAGGACAATGGCAACATAAGAAAAACAAAGAATGAGCACGACACGGGAAAGGAAAATGAAGACACACACGTATATACAAAAATGAACAACACGGACCCAGTAAAAAACCATGGGTCAGATCAGGTGCACCGGTGAGTAAGCATCCCCTGCTTCTTATAAGACACCCGTCGTGTTGTATCAACTCCGGTAGTAATTGTCAAATCCGGTAGAGGAAAAACAAACTTTAGTGGCAAAGAGAAAGATCTGTTGTCATCCTGGAAACAGATATCCAATAGCAGTACACAAAATCGTGATGTCGACCGTAAAACTTTTGTAGTGATGACTTCAAGTTATGGGTAACATATCTTTTCTTGTACATGTATAGCCTATTTTAAGCAACCGAGTTCTGTCAAGGTAGTTACTGTATCGACCACAGGCCCTTGAGTAGTGAATGAGTTGGGAGATGTAAACACCATATGCCGGTGCTTTTGGAATGTTGCTACAAACTTTTTTTTAACTTTAAACATATTTTATTATCAAACACAACAGACAATAGGATAAGACGCAAGTTTACAAAACTTACTAGGTCTTCAACTTACAAAAACGTATAATACAATATTGACATAATAAAGGTTGAATATACATAATTTTAACTTTTAAATTAAGTATATAAAGACATGAAACAAGGATTAAGATAGTAGTCCAGTTTGAAATGGGCGCAAGCAAAAGTTATAAGTTTACATATAAAGGAATAAAATTGTGGCTACAAAGAAAAGGGAAGTTGACTATTGGAAAAGAGAAGCCTTCGTTTGTCATACAGCCTAGTTTGTAGAGTACCTCTGTAGTCAATTTCAAGATGAATGTCCAGGAACAAGGCCGATGTGTATATATATATAGTAAATTTATACATCCCTATATCAGCAGCAACACGAATCCATATATAGACGATGGAATACCTACATAATAGGTTAGATTTATTCATATTCGGAAATCATACAAACCAAGAAACCATTCTTGGCGAGCTTTTTGACTGACGGGAAGATTAACGAGGGTTTACTACTGTAACCTCGCGTCGTTTCGAGGTTTATGGAGGTAGAAAGCCTACAATCCTAATTTGAGAATGTTTCACGCCTGTTTGTATAGGGGGAATTTCTCGCATATCACGCTCCAACAAGTGTTTTCAGTAGAGAATATCTTTGAATGAAAGTTTTTTTACTAAAGGGACAACAGACTGACGACAGACACTATATGATGGTAAAGGAATACATTGGGTACATCTAACGGAGAGACGGACATTGGATGACATGCAGACACTACATGACGGTAAAAGCACACATTGGTTATAGCTAGCAGACCTATGGAAGATGGACGCCTGACACTAAATAATGATATGAGCACACATTGGTGTTAGCTAGCAGAACAATGACACACTAAATGCTGATAAAAGCATACATTGGTTACAACTAGCTAAGAGACGGAAAATGGGACGATAGACACTACATGGCGGTAAAAGCACACATTGGTTATAGCTAGCAGACCTATGGAAGATGGACGCCTGACACTAAATGATGATATAATCCCCCAATTGGTTATAGCTAGCAGAACAATGGAAGACGAACGACACACACTAAATGATGATAAAAGCACACATTGGCTATAGCCAGCGCGGACGGTCAGAAGATTGACGAACTGAGACACCATATGATGATAAAAGCATACATTGGTGCATACAGATAGCTAAGAGACGGAATATGGGACGACAAACACCACATGGCTGGAAAAGGACGCGATGGTTATAGCTAGCAGACCTATGAAAATGGACGCCTGACACTAAATGATGATAAAAGCACACATTGGTTATAGCTAGCGGACCAACAGAAGATTGGCGGAAGTTACTAAATGGTGATAAAAGCATATTTTTATAGTTAGCGGACCGTTGGAAAACGGAACACAGACACTAAATGAAAATAAAATCACACATTGATTACATCTAGGGGCATTGAAAATGAAAATGCTTCCTAAAAGGTAGGTTAGATTTTTCAAAAGGATTAGGTAGATCTTGTTATATAATACATGTGAAACGTTAAATTTACGAAAAAGATAAATACTAGAGTTTCTTCAAAATTGCGTGGTTTGTAGATTTTATTTTACCGACCTTTTTGACTTGATGTCAGGTATACCTTTGTTGCCAAAAAAACAGCAAATTTGCCCCATGTGTTCAAGGCAAACTAATATGTGTTACGGCAGCCATCTTGCTTTTCCAAGTAGTAGAATAATAATAACTTTATTTTGCATCATCTTAATGAAGATTTTTAACATTTCCTTTCAACGTTTATAACAATATGACACGGGCGTTTTGACATGGAAGATAACTTCAAGTATTCCATAAAACCCATTCAGATTAAATGCAAAAAATCTACAACCAAGCAAAACCCGTAAAATATCTAGGAGAAAATCGGATAATATGCAACACATCCAATATCACAGAGATGTGTCTGATCAACACATATAAACTGCCCACTTATTCCATGAAAGGGCAGTAAAACCTGTAGAAAAATAGACGAAAACAGACATTTGACTCAAGCTATAATTCTTCAAGGTTAAGTACAATACCATATATTCGGGGAATCCCGAGTAAATATCTTTCGAACAAAATAAAAATGGTATAGAAGGCCACAATTATAAAGTAAAAACAACACAAAAATATACAAATTAAAAATAAGCATCTATTATATAATAAATTATAAATGACAAAAGGAAGAAAGAAGGGTTAATTTGCCAATGCTTCGGTCGTATGGCCTTCGACTAGGGGCAACCGGGCTGAAATACGGAGAAGAATATTCAAACTGGGACTAATTAATTAGTCCCAGGTTCAAATGACGAGAGAATTAAGGCAGACCTGATGGCGTGTCACAGATATTACTTAGTACCTGAAAAAAAATCATGCCAAATCCTAAACATGGGTCGGTAGGTAGGCATTTTTTCTTATTTTTCTAAAACTTTTTACATAGACATATAGAGAGTAACTTCTGGACTTTAACAGTGCTTCTTAAAGAATTGCCAAAAAAAACTTTAGGGTAGGCATTTTTAGCCCCAAAAATCTAGGGTCGTTCGGGTTACCGGAAACACAGATTTTATTTTACTCTGCCCAAGGACGAGAACAAAACATTTATTTTTGTACTATACAAACATTAAATTTCAAGTCAAAATAATATTATAAAATGGACTGTTCTTAACATTCATGCCAAAGAGTCGAGCAGTTCCAAGAAAATGGATGATTTTTTGTTCAAGGAACTGTCGTTGTTTCTCACCTGCACTAGTTTGTATAAGGACAGTCATATATGCATGTCCAGTATGCCCTGGTTGGCTCGCCGAAAATGTTCACCTACTGGGCAATCTTTTCTATTGGTGACGCTCTGTTTATGTTCGACAAAGCGATCAGCCAATCTTCAACAAGTCTCGCCCACATAGATCTCCCTGTAGCGTTTATAGCCTAGACAACGTAAGAGATCTCGCTGTTTGACTTGTCATTTTACTTGGGAACTGATGAAGTAAAAACGTTTTCAAACTAAAAAATAATTCCACGTGCACTACTGGAAATGTAGTGTAAGCGCTGCAGGATGAATGTTGGTGAGACTTGTCGAAGATTGGGTGAATCGCTTAGTCTATTTTTTGGAACTGCTCGACCCTTTGGCATTGTGAAACATACACTATATAATCAGGTTCTACTGTCCAAGTTCGGGAAAATGATAATTATGAAATTAAAATCGCCCCTTTAATCGTAAATTTTAGTACTGAGATGACCATTTTCGCCAAATTCGAGATGCGAGTGTAAATAAGATGTAGTTTCTGTTATCTCTAGTTCTTGAAGATACTATGGACAAGTTGTTTTTTGTAATTAGTTGTTATATTAACTCACGTATAGGTGAGCATTCAAGAAATTAAACATAGTTTAACATAATCCATTCAGTGTGGAAATCATATTATGCATATTACTGTACAATTTTACTAGAAATGGTAAAATTAAAATCCTAAGTTTTGCACTTATTTTTTATGTTTTGATAACATTTTGCTCTAAAATATCCTTGAATGATAACTTTTGTTTTTTATCAATAATTAAATGTTTATATAATTTTTTATTTCAAAGATTTAAAAACATTTGCAATTTCTTAATTTCCAAAAAATAATGGTAGATAACCCATGGTAAACTAAAATACAGAAAAAACGAAAAAAAGAATTTAAAGAATAAAATTATTTCTTGCAAAAACATTGGCGGATCCAAAGGGGGTTCCGGGGGTTGGAACCCCTTTTTTCTGGGCAATCGTGTATTTTTTAATGAATATCCTAGTGTTTTACCAAGAAAAAAAAAACCGATATCTTCTATAAATTCTATTTGGTACCCCCCCCCCTCCCTATTCAAATTGCCTGGATCCGCGCCTGAAAAATGCAACAGAAAACATATTTCTGGTGCACATGATCATAAATTTTAAAACAAAGGATCAGCAACTCAAACGAATTCTAGTGAAATGGCCACTTCACTTATGGGAGTTTCTTTGTAATAATGTCCCAAAAGGGAGAAATATTGTACCAATGTTTATAATATTTTTCCCAAAGGAACCTTTGTTAGGAGGAAAAAATACATTACGTTGACAATGCGGGACTTTCGAGATAGGAACTCTCGAGTAATTGAAGGCGATTAAACGATTGCCTCAAATACTAGATTCCTGACTTTTATTGAAATAAATACAAAAAACTTTTTATAAAATTTAAGTATACTTCCTACACGAAAATTCTTTGACTAAAATTTAATTGATAAAAGACAATTAAAACCTGAAAATAGATTGAATATTTTTAATCACTCCGAGTTAGCTCAACAGTGTTCATTATTTAGTGTATTCATGTATTGATATTTTCGTATAGTGATAGATTTTTTTCCGGTAACAAACACGACTAAAAAGTACCGTTTTGTACTCCTTAGCCCTTACAGTGTTTGACACAGTCAACTTTCTAAAAGATTTAAAACAGTGTTAAAAAGGTAAGTAGAAAAAAATGCATCTTCACCCCCTTTCCCCACGAAAATAAGTAGGATTTTGAACAGGGTACGTACGGGGTTCTTTTGACTTTGTTTTTGCTATTACCGTGAAACTCTATAATAGCAACATAACAAATTGCAGCATTGGTTTTGTTTTTGTTGTTCATTCTTGCCAAAATTTCTCTTGGATACTCGAAGCAAAATTTATGCTTCCATCTCAAAAACTACTCCATATATGGGTATATGCCATCATTACTGTGTTGATTAGTCTAGTTCCAATGAAATCGATTTTAACGTACACCATGATCCCCAGATAAGGGAATTCGAGTACTGATTTCATTTATAGCGTTGATATATCCTGTTATAAGCAATATATATATATATAAACGTTTTTCCAATAATAGATGACGAATATAATACACAAATGAAAGGATATAAACATGAAAAAGTGCATGTATTCATGAGGGAATATGCATAATGAATGATCGATATGGAATGGAGTCAGTTTAGGGGACAGTAATAGAATAGAATAGAATAGAATAGTTTTATTTTTTCCAATTATAGGGCCAATAAGGGCATACAAATCAAGATTTCAAACATACAACAATTTTCAATAATTATATATAAAAAAAAGACATAAAGTAAACAACCACCAGATACGTTGAGAGCCAGCTGTGACCATTACGTAAAATATTGATATAAACACACATGCAGTTAACTTAAAATTAAGTAAAATTCATTTGAAACTATTAAGTTGACATATCGAAATAAGTCTTAGATCAAATACATTTTGTTTTGCTTTCTCTCCTTGTCTGAAAATTTTCATCAATGTATTTGCAAAGAGAGTTGATAAAATTTGTGTCTTCATTATTCATTATCCAAATAAATAAATTCAGCTGGTTAAGTGTATTTAAACTTGGATATTTAATAATTAAATCTTGTAAAATATTATTACGACAGTTTTCATACAGAGGGCATTCTAAAGTAAAATGCACCTCATCTTCAACAGTACTAAGATCACAATACTGACAGAGCCTTTCACCTCTGGGTATGGATTCAATTTTACCTAGATCGTTCATTTTTCTTTCATGACGACCAGTTTCAATTCTTAAGGTATGGTTACTTAATCTAAACTTGGCCAAAACCTTACGGTTATTATACTTTAAAATAGATATGTAATTTTCAATTTCAAATGCAGATTTGAATTTGAAATATGTACTAAGTTTGCCTTTATCTGTTAAATACAGCGATCTTATTTCGCTCCATGTGTCTAAAAAGTTTTTTTAAGACATTTTTTTAAGGAGACTTTAAATCGTACTTTATTCCATCCCTTACAATTTTGTAAGTCAATATCTAATTTTTCACTGAAAAAGCACAGGTTCGAATACCATGAGTTTTGTCCCTTGTTAATGTCATGTAAGTGTTTATATTCTATGAAAGCATTTTTTAATAAACCTGTTGGTGCTTTCTCTAGTCTATACCAATACATAAAAAACTGTTTCAACATATCAATATATAATGGGTATCTTCCAAGGTCAGTAATCACTCCAATAGTTGTACATAATTTTGTTACTCCCAAAATATATTTGCTAAATTTGAAATTTAATTTCTCAATCTTCCATTCCTTAAAAATGTCAAAGAGGGAAAGAGATCTTCTTTTGGGTGTTATATTAACAATACTCCAATTTTCACACCCATATAGGATAATAGGTTTAATACAATGATCAAATAAATGTAAATAAGTTTTAACACTGGGATTTGAAGATTTCAAATCCCTATAAAGTTTGAAACATGCTTTCATACTCTTCTGATACAATCGTTTTCTTGCTTCATTAAATTTTCCAGTATTTTCTATAATCAAACCCAAATATTTATAATATTTAACACATTCTAGCTTCTCGTTTCCTATTTTAAAATTATCTGTTATAACTCTACCATTGTTATTAAAAATAATTACTTTTGATTTATTAATGTTGATATCTAAACACCACTCATTACAGTAATCGTATAAAATATCAAGCTTATTTTGAAGTCCTGTCTTTGTTTCTAAAAAAACAACCAAGTCATCCGCATACAAGAGACAAGGAACTTTTTTGTCATTTAGGGTTACTGAATCAAGTGAATTTTCAAGTAATGTGGGGAGGTCATTTATGAAAAACTTAAATATGTTGGGGCTTAAAACATCCCCTTGTCTCACACCCATATTTGAAGTAAAAGACTCTGTCAATTTGTTTTCAACTTTTACACACAGTCTATCTCTAGTATACATAGATTTTAATATTCTGTAAAAATAATTATTTATATTACATAGCTGTAACTTGTACATAATGCCAACATGAATGACTGTATCATAAGCTTTTCTAAAGTCAACAAAGCATGCAAACAGTTTTCTGCTGCCAGTTTTTAAATATTTTTCAATTATACACCTTAAAACAAATATGTGATCAGATGTGCTTGCTTTTTTAGAAAATCCTATCTGGGTCTCATGAATAATATCATGATCCATTAAAAATTTGTCAAATCTATTATTTAAAATAAGATTAAAAAGTTTGCCTAAGCTATTATTTATTGCTAGACCTCTATAATTTATTGGATTATTTCTGTCTTCTGCCTTAAAAACAGGAGTTATGTAGCTTTCAGACCATTTCTTTGGATAGAACCAAGAAGTAAAAATAGCATTAAAAAGTTTCAGCAAAACAGTATTTATATACGTCCTGGATGCCTTAAGCATTTCGTTGCTGATATTGTCAAGCCCAGGACTTTTACCAGACTTTAGTTTGTTAAAAGCTTTATTCAATTCAGATTCTGTAATTTTGTAATCTAAAAGAGAGAAACTTGTGTGCTTTCCTTCTAGTAATTTCAATTTTTCTCCTATTTTTGACATCTGAATTTTTTTATTATTCGGTATAGAGACCAGAGTAGAAAAATATTTATACCATGTATCCCCGTCAATACAATTTTCTGATTTGTCATTGTTTTCGTTACGAAGAAGATTCACAAGATTCCAGTATTCTTTAGGGTTTTGTGTTTCCAAATCATCTAGACGGCTTAAAATAGTATTTTTGAATTCTCTTTTTTTTGTATTTTCTAAGTTTAGCATATTTCTTATACAACTTGAAAAATGATCCACGGATTAAAGGATCTCTTGGATATTTACTCATTAATTTACCTTTTTCATCAGTAATGGAAATATGAGGAGTGGGATGAGAGTGGGATATTAAGTAGGACGGTTAAAAGAAAAGGTGATGAGAATAGAATAGAATAGAATATGCTTTATTAACCAGTCAAGGGTCCATTGAGGACATGATGACAAAACATAACAAAAATAATTATTACAGAGACTAATACACATATTTAAATACATATATTTTACACTATCAAAATAAAGTGTATTCATAATATTAATAAAATAAAGTGATCAGAGGGCACCAGCACTGTGGACATTTGAAATATAGAGTACAAATTTTGCTATAGATTAGACAAGATGACTCAGGTAGAGAAGGCACCAAGGGACGATGCTTCAGGATAATTCTGTGCAAAATTATAACTTACAGCAGAACTTCCTCCTCGTGCCTTATCCAGATGAGCCAGCTTTTATATGCTATTTACTAAATATTACTTTTTTTTTAGGCTCGTCGATAATGTTGCCTTTCGCACTTTTGTTCAAGCCTCTGTTTCTTCCAGAGTGATTAAATTATACTCTTGAGATTATATATAGTAAAATAGTATAGTACAATTATTTTAAAAATATAAGGGGTCGGCCATTTGATTTTTTTTNGGGGGGGGGGGGGGCGTTGCAGCGATTTTGTTACTCGGTGCCAGTGAAAATAAATATTTGAATCATACTTGTCATGAATATAAATGATTTAATTTGATTTGAAGAACAAATTTTTTTGTTGCAAATGTGAATAAATAATTTGTTCGAAATTTTCATGAAATTAAATTAATTTTTTTCTAGGCAAAATCGTCCAAGCTTCCCCCTCAAAATCAAATGGTCGTCACCTAATGAAAATGATACAGTTTGAGGTTTCAAGATCTTACCAAAAATAATAATCATATTCCGTTCATTTGGAGATTTACCTAAAATTAGTGTTGTTACGGGAACAGTTTTTAGTAATCAGCTGGGGGCGAAATTTTGAAAGTGGTTTCATTGGAAGCCCAAGGAAGGCGATTGCGGACATATGGGTTTTGGATGGGGTCGGGGTGGGGTCACGGGGTTGGAGTTCCCCCTTTTCTTTCAAATTTTTATTTCTAATTTCGTGCAGAATTTAAGAAAAATTTGATATACTTAGTACCTGACACTAAAATCGTCTTGAACCCCTTTTTCGAAGGCTGGGTCCGACGGTGGACGGACACACATTGAATTAAGACCACCGATCGATCCAGCTTTCCAATCGGGGTTCCAAAAGAAAGGGGTTCTAGGCTATTTTTACTATATTTTTCATTTTTGACTAAATTCTGTACGAATATTAAACTTTATCCAAAAAAAAGGAGAGTTCAAATCTCTAGAACCCCAGAAGCATGGGTAATAGATTTGTGAAAATTGTCTACATTGTAGTTAACTTTCCCCCGTCTCTATATTGATAATCGACAGAGCGCATCTATACAATTTTTGCTATAAGCTGTTGTGTATTCATTAGCCAGCTGGTGATCTTTAGGCGTGAATTTTCTGTATCAATATGTCTGGACCATATCCACAACAAGGGCAGCCAGGTAAACACATTTATTTTGTATCGAAATCAACATAATCGATCAAAGATTAAACAACCATAAAAAAATGTTGTCATATGTGTTTTTCCCATTTCAGCATTATGTGTTATCGCGTATAAATCACACTTTTGGTAGTAATCCCGAAGAATTATATTTTTAATGTAATAAGTCTGAATTTTGTTATTTATTATTATTTTGTACATTGTATTTAATTAAGCTCAGTTTAATGCATAAACAAGGCGAGCAGGGAATATAAATTGATGAAATAATGTGCATTAAACGTAAAAATTGATGAAACATTGTGCATTATCGTTGCAATTATACATATCTAAACATAAAATGAAATTGAAACTCGTTGAAATAGATTAAACTTGATATAAGAAGTTTTAAATGCAATAATAAGTCGTAATTTGTCAAAATGGCCACCCTCAGAACTAGATTTCCTTAGAATTTGAGCATATGGTTATTGTAAGTTGTTTTTGTATTAATACACAACACACACAATAATAACATATGAAATGTAATGTGTATAGATTGATTGATCGGAGCAATCAACCTGATAAAATCTCATATTTTTATGTTGGAATGTACCTAGGAAATTTAAACTTGTATTATATAGTAGATTTGTTTTACTCTAAATATGAACCAGAGGCCCAGGAAGCTTAGCCTGTATCGCTCACTTGACAAAAAAACTATAAAGTCTTTCCCATAAGATCAAAGATTGAACATGCCCTCCACTGGCTGCCATGATTTTCCTCTGACCTAGACAAAATGAGTAATTATTGACAAAAGGACCTTCGACGCATTTTCATTGCTTTCATTGTTCCAGAGCAATCTAATTAAAATTATATCTACAAATTGTTTTCTAAAAAGGTCTAGGTATGGAGTAGGAATATCATTCGTCTCCAACAAAAGGATTAGGTAAGAAGCAGTAATATCAGTACTAAGTATCTAAAAAGGTCTTGGTATGAAGCAGAAGTATCAGTAGTCTCTTGCATAGGTCTAGGTAAGAAGTAGAGAAATCGACAGTCTCTGACAAAATGCCAAATTGTGAAGCTAAAGTGTCAGCAGTTTGTGCCAATAGGTCTAGGTATGAAGTATCGATCGTCTCTCACAAAAGGTCTAGGTATCAAGCAAAAGAATCGGTAGTGTCTAACAAGATGTCTATGTATGCAGCAGAGGTGTTAGTTGAGGTGTAACGATACACCGGTCTATTGATATATCGCGGTATTTTTCAACAAAACTATGTACACCGGTACGGAATCTAGCGTATCGATACGTATTGTCTTCTGATTTCTGCTAAAATTTTCTAAAATAGTACTACCTAAATGCTTAAAAATTATCCGATTTTGGTATGGAAAAGTCAGATGTAGGAAAAACAAATGCAAAACCTGAAATGAAAGCTAATCATTGTATGAAATTTATATAACCCTTGTGGGGCCATTAATTGGAATAAAAAGCCTTATCTTATCTTAATGCATTTTTCTACATGAAAATGAACACTCTTGTCTAATTTACAAATATTTTACTATTTTATTACATATAATACAAAAATGTAGTTAAAAGGAGCAGATTTAAAAATTTAATCAAATTAAGAAATTAGAAGACGATACGTATCACGATACGCTTGTGTTGTATCGATATACATGTATCATGATAGAATATTTTATTGACGATACTCATCCCTAGGTGTCAGTAGTCTCTAAGAAAAGTTCAAGGTATGAAACGAGGTATCAGTAGTTTCTTGTAAAAGATCTAAACGAACCAGAAGTATCGATAGTCTCTGAGAAAAAGCCTAGATGTGTTATTCAATATTACAAAGCTTTTGGTATAAACTTTCAGGAAAATAAAAAAAATAGTATGCACTCCAGATTCTACAGTACTGTACAAAGAAAAAATACAAATTTTTGACCTAAAGTGGTTAAAACTAAATTTTCTGACCTGCACATTTGCCGTTTACCAGACCCCACACCCCTCCTCAAAACTGCACGGTTGTCCCATTTTTTCCCGTATGGCAAAACTGATATTTTGTCTATGCAAGGTAGCGTAAGTTCTGTCTCTCTCTCTTTTATCGTTGCACGATATAAATATTGAATTTGATTTTAGTTGTTGCATCCTCGATCTTTTTTGTAGGTTATCCACCGGCTGGGCAACCACCCCCACCAGGGTATGGCCAACAGCCACCACCACCAGGATATGGCCAACAGCCGCCACCACAAGGATATGGCCAACAACCACCCCCACCGCAGCAGACAGTTGTTGTCGCTCAGCCACCAATGGTTGTCTCGCAAAGATTTGGCGAGGCGCCAGTTCGTATACAATGTCCAGCATGTCGGGCAGATGTAATGACTGCTCTCAGTTATGACACAGGATTACTGGTGTGGCTACTCTGTGGAATCATGTTTATTTTTGGGTGGGTTATAGAAATAGAATAGAACTGGATAATCGTATATAAAATTGTCTAAAATTGTGCGTTTTATTATTTATAAGGGAAGTAGCCTCCTGCTACAAAAAGGGACCGACCATTTAACTTGAAAAGGGGAGGGGCTATGGTTTTTTTCTAAAGAAAAAATATTTTGGAGCTGATTTTATGTGAAAAAAAATGTTTTGGTTGCCAAAATGATAAAAAAAATTCTGAAGTATGCTTTCTGCCCCAAAAATAATGTTAATTTTGAAAAAAAAAATATTTTGTTGATACAAGTGAATTTTTTTTTCGCGCGAAGCGAGAAGAAAAAATTTTCTGTCCAGAAAAAAAACATACCCCCCCCATTTTTTAGGTTAAATGGTAGGTCCTTAAAGAAGAGAAAACATAATTTCTGATTTTATACTCTACGTTTATTTTCAAAATCATTATCATGCTGAATACTTTTAACTTTCCATTATAAAAGATACTAAATAATGTATTTAAAAAATGAATAAAGTTAGAAAGAACGACAATCTAATTCAAATTATATCTTACACTCACTACATGGTAGATCTAACAGAACACCTTTCTTCTTTCTGTTCTGATGAACGAACAATTGGCAGATCTAATTTTAATTAGATTGAAAAAACCAAAGAAAGAAAAAAAAAGGAATAAAAATAGATAAATAGGGACAGAAATTCACATGTCAACAACGAAAAACCGAAACTGCACAATGTAGGGAGAGAAAAGCATTTAACAATTTTTATGAAGAAAATCTGGTACTTTTCTTATTAACTAATACTAGTAGTACAATGAAGACCGGTTCAGTGTTTTTCGGGGTTTTTTTTCACAGTCTTTGTGCCAAATCCCGATGTATTTGCCTTACTCTTAATAAAAGAATAAAAATATAAATTACAAAAAGTGAACGAAAATTACAAAAATTAGTAGGAAAGCTTTTACTTGACCATTCATTGTAACATTAACTTGGTACTATTCTTCAAAGTTATGAACGGTACCAGTTTGGCTTTGTACCTGTCTATATTTTCAATTTACAATCGTTAACGGCATTTTTGGAGGAAACCAAACCCTTCTAGACTTTTTCAAAGATTTTGCATTGAAAAATACACCTTAAACTCGCATTGAATTCGTTTTGTTTATAGGATATGACTCATGTATGTTGAGTAAATCTGATCAAATTAATCATTTAAATATATATGTTACACGGTACAAATTGGAATCCAGTAGGTTCCAGAATTCTCCTAGTACAAATTGGAATTCTAATTTCTACTGGGACAAATGAGAATTCTGATTTGTACTGGATTTAGTTCAGTGCATATTGGAATTCTAATTTCTACTGGGACAAACTAGAATTCCAATCTGCACTGGATTTTATCCGGTATAAATTGGAATTCCAATTTCTCCTAGGAGAAATTGAGATATCCTGATTCATACTAGTAGGATTCTGGATCGTACTAACTTAAATAATAGAAACAGTAAAAGATAAGTAAAACACAAGTAATATGTCCCATCCACTGTTTTTGGTGATCATTTAGTTAAAAGATAAATTTCAAAAGAATAAGATTTATTGTTTAATTGCAAAAAAGATATAGATGTTTTGCTTCGAACTACACATCCTGAACTTCTGATCACTAGTTCCCATAAGTCAACTTTGAATATGGAAGAAAACATGGTTATATTTTACAAAAAATATTGGAATATGATTTTTATACGCCCGTCTAATGACGGACGTATTATGGTATACCGATGTCCAATTGTCCGTCCGTCTGTCTGTCTGTCTCTCTGTCCGTCCGTTTCATATGTCGCGCTCTAACTTGACAACCGTTTGACCAATTCACATCCAACTTTGTAGAGGTATTTTATATGATGGCCTCACGATCTGTATACTTTTTCGTGAAATTTCGATTTTTCTTGCAAGAGTTATGCTACTTTATTCGTCAATTTCAAGGTAATTTTTTACATGTCGCGCTCTAACTTGACAACCCAATGGCCAATTCTCTTCATACTTTGTAGAGGTATTTGGTATGATGGCCTCACGATCTGTATCCTTTTTCGTGAAATTTCGATTTTTCTTACAAGAGTTATGGGTTTTTATTCGTAAATTTAAGGCAATTTTTTACATGTCACGCTCTAACTCAACAACCCTTTTGGTGCACTTCAAACTTAATAGAGGCATTGGATATGATGGCCTCACGATCTGTATACTTTTTCGTGAAATTTGGATTTTTCTTGCTAGAGTTATGGGACTTTATTCGTCAATTTTAAGGCAATTTTTTACATGTCGCCCTCTAACTTGACAACCATATGGCCAATTCACTTCAAACTTTGTAGAGGTATTAGGTATGATGGCCTCTTGATCTGTGTATTTTTTTGCGAAATTTTGATTTTTCTTGAAAGAGTTATAGGACTTTATTTGTCAAATTTAAGGCAATTTTTTACATGTCGCACTCTTATATATAAGTACTTTGATCACCTCACTTCAAACTCTGCAGATTGATTTGTTAAAGAGTAGACAGTTATAGGTGCTTCTAAATTGAGAACCCCTTACCAAAATCATTTAAAGTTTTAAAGGGGTGACGACGGGCGTATCATGCGACTTGACGAAGCTGTTTATTTTAAAGATGGCATACTTGTTCATTGATAGTTGGCAGTATAACAGCCACAACTTGTAACTGCTCTAGTAAATGCAATACAATGCGATGTTCTTAATTCAATCTACCAAATTGTCATAGAAATCCACCAATTGTTGCAACAAATGGACAGTTATATAAAATTATATTTCATTTGTCAATAATATTTATTTACTATTAAGTTTTCGTGAATTAAACTGTTGTGAAAAATATACTTCTTATAACAAAATCAAAACCTTTTTTCAGCTCTGAATGTCAGTAATATTCAGAATCCTCCTGAACAAAATACCAGTATTATTCTGGATCATAGTAGAAATTTAGTAGGATTCAGAATCCTCCTAGTACAAATTAAGATATCTCAATTTCTCCTAGGAGAAATTTGAATTCCAATTTATACCGGATAAAATCCAGTGCAAATTGGAATTCTAGTTTGTCCCAGTAGAAATTGGAATTCCAATTTGTACTAGGAGGATTCCGGATCCTACTTGATTCCAATTTGTACTGTAACATATATATATTATAAGTGACTATAGAAACCGATACTTTAACGAATCACACTGTAGTCATTTTTTCCCGTTTCAGATTTTGGATATGCTGTTTCATACCATTTTGTATAGACCAATGTAAGGATGTTACACACACGTGTCCAAATTGTCGGCACATGGTTGGAAAATACAACAGGCTGGGATAGCATGTCTCTGTGCCATCGGGTTGTCATGACATTTTATATTATTAAGCTTTTCATTGTGAAACTCATTTTCATAAACAGAAAACAATATATATATATATATTGCCTTTCATACTGTGTAATGATTCGTATAGTAACTTTATAAGTATAGGTTGTAAATACTAAGTGCCTTTTTAGTTATTTCTTTACTCTTTTTTAATCTTATATAATATGTATTATTTATCTTTTTTATTAAAACTAAAATATGTCTTCCTTAGATCCTGGTATATTTTCATGTCATGGCCATTAGAGAGAGAGAGAGAGAGAGAGAGAGAGAAAATCAAAATAATATTAGTATAACTAAATCTCCATATTTTGCTGCATTTGCCAGGCAGACTGGGGAATCTGGCAGTGAAAATCTTGCTTTAATCATCATAGAGCCAATGAATTGTTCATTAGTGACACTAACTATAAATAGTTTAATACTACTAATCATTATCAGAACAAGAGGTTTGTGAGCCCTAGTAGCAACTTTACTTGAAGGGCAAGTTCTTACCTCTATGACCTTGACCTTCTACGAAATTTGCATATTTCTGTTTCCTTTGACTAGACCTAGAATATGAGCGCCCCACTCTATACACTTTCCAAATATGACAAGTTTATCTTGGATAGTTGGAAAGTTATAACAGAGCTTAATGTTTCGGATGCACAGACAGACAGACTAGACCGGCAGAGACAAAATGCCCACGACCTTGATCTAGGGGTATGACAGTACCCAATGGCATACAAATTATCTACGATATGCAAAGTTCTATCACGGTATTGACATGCTCTATAAGTATAAATTACATGTTCTTTTTAAGGATAAGAAGGGGCCATCAACGGAGATTTATAAACTTGGTGGCTAGCAAGTATTTTATGAATATTCAGGAAGGTAGATATAAAGCTCTGAGTCAGAAACTGAATTTCAAAATAACCTCGACATGATGTCATCTGTTGTACATAGTGCCATAATCAACTCTCCTGTCGAATGCTGAAATAACAGATAACCGTCCTGTCTCGTAACAAAAACCATGTTCCTCGAAAAGGTTCCTTGGTTTCAACAAATCAAATTAAACTTGTGGTGCCGAAAGCCGTCTGATTCATACGTAAGTAATTCTAGCCATTTTTGATTGAGGTACAAACATAAATATCGCACATATTTCACCATCCCTGCAAAATTTGTTTAATATTGTTCAAGTGGTTCCAGGGGAGAAGATCCTTAAATGCTTTTCTTATGAATTCCTATGTTAAACTATACGTTTCCCTTCAATGAAACTTTACAGAAAGTGCAGTTGTTATTGAAGTAAACTGAATTCGGACTGGTTGTTACCATTTGTATTTGTGACAGCTATAAAACGTACAAAGAGAGGTAACTCATTTTAAACACTGATACCTAGCTATACAGAGTTATGTCAACTTAGACCGTCACAAGCTTGAAAAATGAAGGTGGGAGATGACAGATTTGGGTTGAGAAGTGGTAGATACAACAGAATGCATGAAGTATTGTTGCGGAAGTTGGAAAGCCCCCCCCCCCCTATGAAAGCTTAATGGCGCAGAACATTTCTTCGACCAACCTTAACTACGAATGAAGTTATAAACAGAATAAAAAATTTGAATAAAGATTTTTTACGAAAATTCAATGTTATTGATTATTTTCTAATCATTTGTGCCTCGGTATTCATCAGTAAGTCATTGGGTTTTAATTGATAGTTTAAAGAAAAGCCTGACATCTCTTTGAAAATTTTCATTAAATTTTCGTTTTTAAAAAGTATGATTGATTTACCCCGCTTTTCGTTTATTCGTTCCATGCGCGTTTCTTAAAGCGCATGTATATGTATAGCAGAGGTATGTTATTCTAGTGTCATTTTAAAGCTAATGTTTATGCAGGCCAACACTTGACCTTAGTACGATGTGCCAGGAGCCTGTTAAACCCATATTTACCTGAATACGCTTCCATAAATACAGAAATTGATTTGAAATACTATGTTGCTACTAAAATTTGTTTCAACAAGTGTATACCACTTAATTGATGTTGCAAACACTTAAAACAGTAAGAGCTGTTTTATGAATACATTCGAGGAAGGTTTGCTATGAAAAACAAATCGAATGTTTCTTATTTATTTTATCATCCATTAACGAATATTACGGAATTCAACATCGACCAATTAATAGATGTTGTCCTGAATATAACACCCATACAATACGATACAAACATACTGAGTTATCTAAAGATCAGGCATATCCTAGATTCTTACCCGCCCAAATTTTTCAGCCCTTAAAATGTATATCCTAGAGGCCTTAAGGAGCCAAATAAAAAAAAATGAATGTATTAATTATCTGTTAGAGCTTGAAGCAGTATTTTTCTGTAGGTTTCTTCTAGCAAGTTTAATAGACAAACTGAAAAATCAAAACCATTTTCAATTAAGGATGGTCACTCCTCAAGTTTTTAATATCAAGGTTTTGAAATTAGTATGTTTATTTATCAGAACACCGATCATATCATACATTATTTTAAGCAAAAAATATCGATACGTCAGTGTGCCCGTTTTTTAGATTTAATTGCCTGAAATTTTGGCGGGAAACCGAACTCCTGTAGATTTTTCATTTACTTTGCACTAAAGCAATCAATCTTTGAAACACAATGAAGATATATCAAGAATTTTATCAAATTTTGTCTAAAGTTTATTCAAGATGTATACAAACATATTTTGAATAGAAAAGTGGGGGTCAGTGTGCAAAATTTTCAGATGCATCATGATGGATAAAATATGAGAATTTCGAAAGTCAGAGGCAGTTTCAATAATTTGAAGAGTGACGAACCTGAACAAAAGGCCCAAAGTGATTCTACCCATTTGGAAATATATTATTGAGGAAATAAATGACTTTTTTACTACAAGATAGACTTTTGATACTTGTCAAGTGAATAGGTCTAAACAAGAGTAACATAAATATGTAAAAAAAAACAAAACAAAACAAAACAAAACACAAAACAAAACAAAACAAAACAAAACAAAACAAAACAAAACAAAACAAAACAAAACAAAAACAAAAACGAAAACAAAAACAAAAAACAAAAAACAAAAAAAAAAGAAAAAAAAGAAGAAAAACAAGAAACAAAATAGGTAAGATCAAAGGTAAAGGTTACAGAGGTCAAAAAGTGGTCAAGTGGGCTAGCTGTTTTCTCATATACAATTGACAAGAATCTGGGGACATATGTAGTTTTCACAAACACATCTTGTTTTATTTTTTTTTTTTGCGTTTTTCTTTAATTTGCAAATTTTTCTCTATAATGAAATTTGATAGAAAAATTAAATCTCACTTGATGCTATTGTTTATGTTGTACTTCGAATTTTGCGAATGTAGCATGTTTATTTTTTGGGTTGATCTAATCTTGAAATGCTGCTAAACATGTTTTTTATTCAGTTGATCTTGCGTTTTTGAAGTTGGCATAACAAAGGCTTAGTCATTTTGGACCTTACAAACGCTATAATGAAATGGCAACTGTATTTTACTGGTTCTTTGTACAAATAATGAACAACCGACAGTTAAGGCTGTATGATATTGTCCAAAACTGTTCCTTTTTACTAACAACATGCCAGCTGATGTGCAAATGTATTTGATAAACTCCGATCAATTTAAGTATAAGTGCACCACCATGGTAACTAAGAACGTGAGTCTGTTTCTTTTTGTAAGTATAGCTTAGACTGCGTCCTGCTTATAGGGAAGTCATGAATACTGCTATAAAATAACAAATACAGGGAATTTCCATAAAAACAAAAGAGAAATGGTAATTCTGAGTATTTTTATTAATATAAATAACAATCCTATTTCACTTCACTTGAAGCTAGTCTAGACTCCAAAAAGAGAAAATTATTTGTCCCTCTCTACTACAAAAGGGCTACAAAAACGGTGATTAGATAGTTATCATAAAAAGTCATTGGATCTGCCAATTAAAAAGCCAACATCCGCCAATATATTGGTGATTAGGAACCTTAACAGTGGCTGTCAACATTCTACAAATTGGTCACCATGATGTATTGTTTAAGGTATTAAATGAGCGAGAAATGATTCTTAACAAATGCACCCTAGTCATTCGGCTAAACAGGTGAATTGTCCGTTAAATTTGTTTTATATTTGGCTACAACGATGATGGGTCCGTTAATTTGAGTTGACCCTAATTTTATTTTAAGTTTACAAATAATTGTCTTTTCACAAAATGCATTTGTCTACCATTGCGATTATCGCTATGCTAGCGTACACTGTTACTGTTTTTAACATACCCCCCTTCAAAATAGAGTCAGAAAACTAAAAGGCGATGATGTATCCTAGTACAATTTTAATAACCAATTTTGCAGAAATCAACGAGAAAAAGATATTTGTTTGGAAAAAAAGTTTATGTTTGTACTAATTTTAGAATAGCTA
>MJUU01056474.1:0-11518 GCA_002080025.1 Modiolus philippinarum
TAGAACTATGGTAATCATCGACTTGCAAATGATAGATTTTATTTCTCTAATTCTAAAATTAATGACATTTTCATGTGTTTTAGTTTTTACCCCGTCGTGGGCCACTACAGTCCATATTGCGACATTATCAGATTTGAAATTTTTCATTGCATGAAAATCAACAAAAGCAAATCGATAATATGTGATTCGAGATGAATTAACAATGTAAGCTTTGAGTAAATACTTTTTACATTGATTTATACTCGAAATAAATTTATTGAGGGTATATTTTGAAGAAAAGTTCTTGACCTTTTCAATATCCATTGAAATCGCGAGATCATGTAACCCATACGTTGGAGAACACATTGATCTTTGAAATTGACGAGAACAATATAAGAATTACAGAAATCCTAATTTTATACAAGATAAACTACTCAATTAGTTGAAACAAATTTTAAATCAAAACTAAACTTTTGTCAGCAAAGTAAACACTTGAACAAGTAAAGTCCGCAAAATAAAGTATCCGCGAAAATAATAGCATTGACAAGTTAAGTGTTTGAGGTCCATGACCTTCCTCACAAACCCTTGACAGATTCGGCCTATATTTATTATGCTGTGTTTCTACAGAAGAAGCAACATGACAAATCATAAAATGTATTAAGGTTTTACAAATGACATTTCTATATTCTGGGTTACTTCTCTTATTCAAAAGCAGCCTGCTGAATCAATGAAAATCAAATTTAAATCACTTTTATTGGCTCACCAATGTGTTTCTGTCGTAGGTAAGCAGTCCAACAAATATAAGCCAAATATGTCAAGGTTTTGTACGGAACACATAGACAATAAACACTTGACTTGGGATGATGCAGGAATTGAGTATACATTTGTGTTGTAATTTACCATAACTCATCAACTAAGGCTACAACTAAGTCTCAATAAGGTTTTATATCTAAAAACCTATGAAACACATATTTTCTTTTCTTTTATTGCAAATGGTGAATGAAAGGATTTGGAGTAAATGCACATGAGACAAAGTCTCGACAAATACATGGTAAAACAAGCAAAGGAACAACGCTTTTATTGTTGTTTTTCATCTTGAAGTCACCATGAGGCATTCAAACAATGAGCTTTGTTTATAACTCATAGTAAGTTCAAGACGGCCACTAGCACCGGTTTGAACGGAATTCTTTGCTAATTAAAAGGATTTTTTTTCAAAATGTCACTTGTGTGTTGGTTTTTGCGAAATTCTTTTGTTACGTCACAGAAACATTGGAACCATTTGTATGATGGAGAATGAAAGGACATGGAGTAAATGTACATGAGACAAAGTCTTGACAAATACATGGTAAAAACAAGCAAAGGAACAACGCTTTTATTGTTGTTCTTCATCTTGAAGTCACCATGAGGTCTTCAACAATGAGCTCTGCTCATACCTCATAGTAAGTCCAAGACGGCCCCTAGCACCGGTTTGAGCGGTATTCTTTGCTAATTGTCGAACAACGTCACATCAATGTCTTCACTGGTCATGGATGCGGGGTTGTCAACAAACATTAATTTAACTGGCAAAGTGCTCATACAATCACTGTCATCCGTTTCCCGACAAAAAAACTAGTGTCTTAAGCTAGTGGACGATTACAACATATATAAAAACACATGGTACTCATTAAGTCGATTGTAAGAAACTTGGCATTATAAAATAGTGAGATGTGGGCATTTTTAACAGGTGGTCAGAATTACATTTCGAAATTACAAAAATAAATGCCAAAATTTGAAAGTATGATAGTATATCCATACAAGAAATTCTCTCACGAACAAGTATGATGTCTTATTGCGGTTACATAGTTCTTGTTTTATCATTATAATGTATAAGTGTTGGCTGCAAAGGGACGTTGCATTTTTTTGATGAACTAAAGACAGTTTTGTCTATAATTCCGATTAAAGAAATAAATATATAAATATTTCTGTATGTCATCTCGAATTCAATGGAAACATATATTTTTGTGATTTTTTACGATTACAAATGTAATTGAAAGGGAACATAACTTTGATTTGAGTGTCTAGGAAGTTTATTGTTATGCTAGTTAAATCATTTTCCATATGACCGTACATCACTAAATTGGTGTGGGAGATAATTGACAAACGCATTATATTTGGTCGTATTTAGACAAAACTCTATAAAAGAAAAAATATTTAACGATTTCCATCTCATTACACAAAAACTGATGATCTAAAAAACACTCAGACAAAAAGCAAACAAAAAAAAAACAAACAAACACAATAAAAACAAAACAAAATAAAGACAAAAAGGTTAAAAGTAATTAACAATTGCAATCTCTTTACACAAAACTGATTATCTAAAAATATCACTCGGACAAAAAAACAACAATAAAAAAACAAAACAAAATACAAAAACCCCAAAACATCAACAATAAACAAAGACATCAACTAAAAACAAAAACATCAACAAAAAACAACAAAGACAAAACAGAACAAAATTAAAAAAAGAAAAAAGAAACAAAAACAAGAACAACAAAAACAAAAGTGTAAAATTGATAAACGATTGCAACCTCATTACACAAAAACTGATTAGCTTAAAAAAATCACTCAGACAAACAAAAACAAAAAACAAAAACAAAAAAGCAAAACAAAACAAAATACACAAACAAAAAAAACATCATAAAAAAACAAGAAAACAACAAACTTGAAAAAAAACATCAACAATATATAGTTTGTTTTCGTCAGATGGACTTTCAACAAAAGTCGAGTTTACGAGAGAATTTCATATTTTGTTATTTTCAAAATAAATCAGTCAATTTGTTTATAATACCCATTTTCATACAAATGTATGCCAAGTTTTCTTGCGATTGACTCCATGAGTGCCCTGTGGTTGTTCATATGTTGTTATTGGTTTTTTTTGCTAGTCTCTTGTCGGGGCAACGGGTGACAGCAATTGTAGGAATACTAGAACACTATGCCAGTTATTTTCATGTTTGTTGACAATCCTGCATCCATGACCTACAGCCAGGATGCATGAATGTGGCGTTGTTCGACATCTATCAAGGAAATCCACTCAAACGATGGTAGGGGCTGATTTGAACTTATAATGAGGTACGAGCAAAATTCATTGTTAAAGTCCTCATGGAAGCTTCAAGATGAAGAGCAACAAAAAGGAGTTGTTCCATTAATTGGTTCTTCAATATGTTTGTACAGACTTTGGATAATGTGCATTTACTCCATATCCTCTGAATATTTATTATAAATTTTATTTCTACGGGCTTCTTTGATAGGCATTTGTTACTTTGCTTTACAGACTTGGTCATGGAGTTAGTAGTCTACCTGTTTTGGGTTATATTCGTATGTTTATTACACATACTATAGGGAAATGGGACAGAGGAAAGGGGGTTTTTGGTACCCATAAACTAGTTTAACCCTACCGCTGGCTTTTGCTAGTGCCGGTACCAAGTCCGGCTGTCCCGAGTTCCCATCGTTGTTTACGTTTATCTTTTGTATTTTTATTGTCGTGTTTTGTTTTGTTTTTTTTTCTTTGTAGTTCCTTGTAATTTTGTGGCATGTGACTATGTTTTTCGGCCATTGCAGGTGTTTCCTGTTATCCTTTTTTATTCTATATTCATTTGAAGACCTATATGCTCATTTAATCGCCAGTTTTTGATTGTTGATTCATTCAATTGTTTCAGCTGAGCTGGTCTCATTCCACAGAGGATATAAAGGCAAGTATTACAACGGAACAACAATTGGGACCAAACCATCTTTTGTGAGGAGTGCCATCGAGTGCTTTCTTTTGTGCAAGACTGTGAAGTGCTGCTTTGCTGCAAATTTCAACAAAAACACGGGGAAATGTGTTTTGAAACACCAAATGGATCCTCAGATAGAACCTAAACTTGTGGCTGACAGTCGCTGGAATGTGATACTACTGTTTCGTAAGAATGTGTCCTCGGATAAAACCTAATCTTGTTGCCGACAGTCGATGGAGTGTGATGCTCCTGTTCTAAGACATACTTCTATATACATTATCTTTAAGACTGAAAAGTATAGTCGGCAATGTTCTATTATTGGGTAAAAAATTTTATAACCCAAACAAATATCAGTTGTCCTGTAAATATTGTGGCTACTCGAATCTGAACGGTATTTCCAGTTTTTAAGGATCTTTGCTCCTCGTGTTTTGGAATTTCTGTCAGATTTTCGGAATTCTCTGGTTTTATCCATTTAAAAGCATAATAATTTTTTGCCATTGGACCCCCTTATTTTTCCCATGATTTCATTTTATACATCTTAATCAGTATTCTGTGAACATTTCATTTATTCTGTCACATTCATTAGTGGTCAAACTTTGCTAATGTTAATCCTATGAAAAATCCGAGGAGTTCAGTTTCCCGCCAAATTTTCAATAATTTAAATCTCAAAAACTTAATCATCAGCCTATCATTTTTATGCCCCCGCCGCTAGGCGGTCGGGGGCATTAAGGTTTACCCTGATCCGTACGTCCGTACGTACGTCCGTACGTCCGTACGTCAATCTTTTTGGTTTCCGGATGATAATTTGAGTATCCTGCATCGGATCAAAACCAAACTTGGTCACCTGCTTACTTATCACCCAACACAGAACCCTATCGATTTCGAGGTTGGTACCCCAAGGTCAAGTTCACCGTTGCTAAAAATAGACTAAAATTTCAATAAAATTTTCGTTTCCGGATCATAACTTGAGTATACTTCTTAGGATCAAAACCAAACTTGATTACATGCTTGCTGATCACTCAAGACAGAACCCTATCGATTTCCGGGTTGGTACCCCAAGGTCAAGGTCACAGTTGCTAAAAATAGACTAAAATTTCAATAAAATTTTGGTTTCCGGATGATAACTTGAGTATACTACATAGGATCAAAACCAACTTGGTCACATGCTTACTTACATGTATCACCTATGACAGAACACTATTGATTTCTGGGTTGGTACCCCCAAGGTCAAGGTCACAGTTGCTAAAAATAGACAAAAATTTCAATAAAATTTTGGTTTCCGGATAACTTGAGTATACTACATTGGATCAAAACCAAACTTGGGCATATGCTTGATTATCACCGAAGACAGAATCCTATCGATTTCTTGGTTGATACCCCCAAGGTCAAGGTCACAGTTGCTAAAAATAGACTAAAATTTCAATAAAAATTAGGTTTCCGGATGATAACTTGAGTATACTACATTGGATCAAAACCAAACTTTGTCACATGCTTACTTATCACCTATGACAGATCCCTATTGATTTCCGGGTTGGTACTCTCAAGGTCAAGGTCACACTTGCTAAAAAAAGACTAAAATTTCAATAAAATTTTGGTTTCCGGATGATAACTTGAGTATACTACATAGGATCAAAACCAAACTTGGTCACATGCTTGCTTATCAACCAAGACAGAACCCTATCGATTTCCGGGTTGGTACCCCCAAGGTCAAGGTCACAGTTGCTAAAAATAGACTAAAATTTCAACAAAATTTGAGTTTCCGGATGATAACTTGAGTATGCTACATCGGATCAGAACCAAACTTGGTCAATGCTTGCTTATCACACAATACAGAAGCTTATGCATTTCCGGGATAGTTCCGCCAAGGTCAAGGTCACAGTTGCTAAAAATAGACTAAAATTTCAGTAAAAGTTTGGTTTCCGGATGATAACTTGAGTATCCTGCATCTGATCAAAACCAAGGGTTGATACCCCCAAGGTCAAGGTCACAGTTGCTAAAAATAGATTAGTATTACATATAAGACTGTTTCTCAGATTATTTGTTGGAACTACACATTATATCAAAACCAAACCAGTTCCAGTGGCTATCTATCACAGGAGAAAGATCCTTTTCTATAATTATTTGATATATATATTGTACGTAGTTATGCCTTTAATAATTCAAGGGTTTCATTTGCAAGGAGGGGCATCCGTGTCCCATGGACACATTCTTCCATTTTTTTCACTTAAATTACTTCTTTTAATTTTCTAACAAAAAATCACATTTTTTAAATTCTATTTATTTTCAAAAAGAGTAGCGAACCCCCTTAAATGCAGGAATAGTAGGTCAGAGTATCAAATGGCTACAATTCCGATCAGAACAGAAGCAAATTAGAAAATTTTTAAACGAATTTAAATGAATTTCTACAGAAAATGGAAGTAGATGTGATGGATCTAGTTAAAAAAGGGTAGAACAAAAATTTAGATATCCGTCAGGGTATATTTCAAACATTTATATAATGATAGTTATAATGAAACTTGATTCTGTGTTATTAAAAATAAAAATTAGTTCCTATGTCCACGGCAAAAATATCATATTTGTGCCCAAAGTAATTAACTTAACACTCGAGCCTATGGACTGTTTTGTGTCAGCTGTACAAACCGTTTCATAATGTCGAGTCGACCGCCCCTATAGGTATCACTTGCTCGTCCATGTCAATTTCTTTTAAAATGCCTAGTACCAAGTCAGGACAACTGCGGTCGACTATTTTGCCGGTGGTTTCCACCTGATTTGTCTTTTTGTCTCATGGACTTCTGCTTTTGACCATTGTGTTCGGTAATTTTGTTATTACCCTCATTTATGTAAGACAGTTTAGTGGCCAAATATTTTTTTCTAGAATTTTCGGTTATTTATTTGATATTAAACAATTATGGCACATCTATGAGAACATATCGGATTTTACGGAACAATAAAGTAACATTTCATCCGAATTCAATATAATTTATCTGCTTGCACTTCGTTTAACCCAATATTTATTGAGTAAAGAAGTGCCATAATTGTATTATTACATAAGATTTACACGACTAAAGCAAATGAAGACACGCAAAAGGGAAGTGATATATCTAAATCGGGTGTAGAAGGGGAGGATAGTGGATCACTGGAAACGCCAATCTAACTCAGCAATATCATAATTTGTCATGATCAGCTGCGCAATATCAAAAATTAAAGAGCATCTAAATTTCTTATCTTTCTTTATGGAAACAAAAATTTGATTATTTACAATCATTTACAACATTAGCATAAAAGCTAATGATGAAAACAATCAACTCCCTTACATCTACTGGGTACCTAAACTTCATAAGAATCCATACAAACAGAGATTCATTGCCGGGTCTTCCAGACGCACCACTAAACCTCTTTCACAGCTCCTCACTACTTTGTTGGCCGCAGTCAGAGACGGCCTGAAAAATTTCTGTAATAAAGCTTACTCCACAAGCGGTGTGAATCAAATGTGGATTCTTAAAAATTCAAAAGATCTCCTTGAACAGCTTTCCTCAACCAGTCTTACCCATTGCCATAGCATTCAAACTTTTGACTTTTCTACACTTTATACAATCCTGCCACACAATAAACTGAAAACAGTAATTGCAGATTTAATACATCAATGTATCTGCTAAAAAAATGGAGAACGCAGATACACCTATTTAGTTATAGGGAAAGACAAGACATATTTTTTAAGAACCACACCGATTCAAATAAGAAGTACACCGAGACTGACGTAATCAAAATGTTAGAATTTTTTATCGACAATATTTTTGTCGAATTTGGAGGTCGTGTTTTCCAACAGACAATAGGGATTCCTATGGGAACAAACTGTTCGCCGCTTTTAGCTGAACTTTTCCTTTACTCGTACGAGGCCAAGTTTTTACAAGGGCTTATTCAAAGAAAACAAAAACATTTAGCCCAGTCCTTGAATTTTAGCTTCCGCTACATAGACGATGTGCTTTCTCTTAATAATCCTAAATTTAAGGATTATTTACATCAGATCTATCCAAATGAGCTTGAAATTAAAGAAACAACTGAAACACCTACTTCAGCTTCGTACCTTGATCTTTTTTTGTATATTGACGAAGATGGACGTTTGAAATCTAAGCTATATGACAAGCGTGATGATTTAAATTTCCCCATTGTGAACTCTCCCTTTCTTAGCAGCAATATACCTACCTCTCCAACCTATGGAGTGTACATTTCACAGTTGATTCGTTACTGTCGAACTTGTAGTTTGTACAGTGATTTTTTTGAACAGAGCAAAAACACTGCCCCAAAACCTGCTTAGTCAGGGATTTGTTCAACCTTTGTTAATTTCATCCCTCAAGAAATTCTATGGCCGTCACCATAGCATCATTGAAAGATATGACGTGTCAGTATCCCAAATGAAAGTGGACATTTTCAGCTAGATTAACGTCTTCCCGGATTTGACTACCGACTTTGACATTTTCCCGAATTGAATCACTCACAGTGTGCCGGGTGCTGTTAACAGAACAGGACATGCTTACCCTTTCGGAGCGCCTGATGTCACTCTCAGTTTCACTGAAGTTCACACTGTGAGTGCCTTTGTTCTGAATGTTGTGGTTTCTGGTTCTGTGCTTTGTGTCTGTCTGGCGTCATGGTTTTTGTGTCTAACGTCATTGTTTTCTGTGTTCTCGTTTTTGCCCTGTCTTTGGACTTCGATTTTTGTGAATTTCACCCCTTTGTTCCTTCGGTATTCTACTGCCATTGCTACAATAATTTCAAGCTCGAATACAACGCAAAAGACCCGTATTAACTATACACATATGTCATATGCTTTTGAATATATATATATAAGCATATTTAACCCGTATTAATTATACACATATGTCATAAGCTTTTGAATATATATATATTTATATATATATATATATATATATATATATATATAAGCATATGACATATGTGTATAGTTTATACGGGTCTTTTGTGTTGTGTTCGAGCCGGAAAAAGGTTCAATTTCTATACGAAAAAAAGATCAGTTTATTAATACATTGAAAAGTAATCACTAATAAATGAACACTGTTGAGCTCAGGGCGATTTATATGTAAATTATTGTAAATGATTGTAAATAATTGTTTTTCGTCAATTAAAATTTTCTCAAAAAAGAAAAATTATAAGTATAATCCATTCCAATTTAAATTTGCAATTCTAATTATTGCAAATCTTGTGCCACCAGTTTTGAGAGATGGCAATTTCTTTGAATAAGCATAATTTAAGGAATCACATGGGAAAATGATAAGTATAACTCATTCCAATTTTAATTTGCAACTCTTATGATTGCAAATCTTGTGCCGCCATTTTTGAGAGATAGCATTTTTTTATGAATAAGCATAATTTAAGGAATCACATATTTTTAAAAAAATCATATTTCTAATTACAAACAAACGATAACAATTAACACCTACAATAGCCAAAAACTACAATCACACGACATGATCCACAAGTGAACCACACCAGAAAAACACTCATGACGAAAAGAGACAAACATAAATAAGGATAGGAACTTGAGATAGCCAGACTTAGTACAAGTTTATATCCTAGCTTGATTTAACACAGTTACAATTTAAAAAACATGAAAATTTCATAATCCCATGGGAAAATGCAGTTTGGGAAAATGCAGTTTCCCGTGGGATTTTGAAATATTCCATTGGGACCTTAGATATTCCCATCGGATTATTATTAAACATTGGAATATTTTTCTCCTATGGGAATATTTTAAAATCCCATGGGAAAATGCATGGGATTAGGAAATTTCCATGTTCTTTAAACATGTTAAATGAGGGTCTCATTGGGAGGTTCAGATCCCGGATCCCGCTTATCGTTTTGTTAAATTTTCGTTTCCCGCTCATCATTTTTGGGTTTTCCCGATTCACGATTATTGACTATTTAGAAAATAGAGTAACGTGTAACCAGTGATAACATTTACAGATAATATGGTATTTTGATTGAGTTAGCTAATTATTAGCAGTTAACGCTTGGAGGAGAAAACTTTTGACGCTTATAAGAGAAGGCTTTAGAATGTATTTGCATTTGAGTTTACTGTTTAACTTTAAACCTAGCTGTCGATCATTTTGAAAAGACTCAGACACGATGAACATAATTGGAAAGTTGATTCAGAGGCCATCAAACCTATTAGCATACACACTTTCAGTGCCTGTGTTGAATTTTAATAATTTTAAACTTCTTTTCATTCTGAGTGAATCAAGTGTTTAGACTTAACCTTGCAGACACAATCAGACTTTCAGGGTTCTTGAAATTTAAAAGCCAATCAAGGGCACTGTGATCTGTCCTTACAAGAAACGGTACCTCATCTATAAATGCTTTATAGCAGACACTACTGCAAGTAATTTACGACGAGTTACGCAATAATTCCGTTCTGGTTTATTCAAACTTTTACTAAAATAAACTTACGTGGTCTCTTTATCATTCTGTATTTGAGATTTTACAGGTTCTATTCCAAAGGAGCAGGCATTGATGTCTAATACAGTTAGAGCTGTCTATAACGGATACCAAAGGGAAGAGAGTATACTGTCCTTTATAGACAGGTGGCCTTTATATAGAGGTTACTTGTTTTGCAGTGAAATTTAATATTTTCACCCTTTTAAGTCAGCTAATGAAGGGATCTGGCTATTTCTGGAAATTTTTATATACGAGCAACGTTCTAACGACACTTCTCTTATCTCTCACGGATTTGGGCACTGGCCATCAAATATTCCGTCGCCCATATTTTACAATACAAAACAACAGGATGCAGTCGAAGATCAAAGGGTATTTTGCAGACTGGCATCACTGATAATTCCCGCTTAGTAAAATTATCATTTTCCCGATTTCCAGACCCATTTTTATCTAATTTCACGTATCCCGCTCTACTTCATTTCCCGAGTTCACGCACAATAATTTGACTTTCACGTTTACAGAAAAACGGTTGATACCGTATCACGCTTAGACCCCAATATTGCAATTGTGTAAAAGTGTGCAAATATATCAGCAAACAAATATGATTTATTAAGGTAGTAGACCTAGGTTAAGGGACATAACTCTTAAAAATCACAGGTGAGTTTGTTGAAATCATTTTCATAAACAGATTCTAAGCCTCTGAGTAACATAGATGATTTTTTATTCTTTTTCACGTCAATGCTTAAAAAGCATTGATGAAACTAACTATTTCAAACGTCTTACTGATTTAAAGAGTTATCTCCCTTAACCTAGGTCTACTACCTTAAGTCCCATGAAATTCCGAACATTTGGTTATGTACATTAGTGGTACCTCAAAAAAAATGTTGGACAAAATTGGCAACCATTGGAATTGCAAATTTGAATTGGATAGAGTTGTGCAAGTTCTTAAATAGTGTATATCTTTTGAACGGTATATATTTATATCTCTCATTTCTGTCTTGTTTCACTTTTCCTGGACAGAGAGAGAAATCGTTTCGCCTCTGTAGAGATAATGTTGTTCTCGACAAGTAATTGGCCGAAATTCAATTGCAACGTCAAATGTGATTGCCGTTTTCCGACTTAACCTTTTAACGCCATGAAAAAGGCGACCATGCCTGATGACGTCATGTTCAAAAAACACATTTATTTCAGATCGTCAAATAAGGGGGTTATACTTCAGTCAAAAATCTCCTTGAAATCATTTGAGAAATAAATCAACAACCATATCTGGTGAGAAACGACATTTCTATACTCTCTATAGTTAAATTTTCAAATATTTTAAACGCTCGTTTCTCGATAGA
>MJUU01056474.1:12374-27289 GCA_002080025.1 Modiolus philippinarum
TAATCAAAAGATACATGAATCAGATTCAGAAGATGAGGAATCCGAATATGAAAATAATTCAAACAAAAACGAGAAAAGTTCTACACAACATGCAACAACAACAAATAGTGTGAATAGTAAAAATAAAACATTACAAAAATCATCTCTTGAAATGTCGTCTGAGAATTTAAATCAAATTCAAGATGAACAGAATGTGGAAACCAGTAACAAAGTTTCTCTAATGATATGTCAAGTTTAAACCGGTTTTGACCCGTTAGATAAATTTTCTTTATTCAACATATGTTGAATAAAGCCCCATATAGCCGCCAAATCTATTCAGAAAACAATTCTCGGTGTTTATCATTGATCATTAGAGAAAAAGATTACACCACTTTATCCCGATTATTACCATATTTTATCCACTCTCGATAGTTAAATTTAAAAATTTTAAAATGCTCGGCAAGCCTCGCAATTAAATTTTTTAAATTTAACTATCTCTAGTGGATAAAACATGGTAATGATCGGGATCTTGTGGTGTAATCTATATATATGACATTGATTGTTGGATACTTGGTACGTCAATAATCAAAGATCTAGTTGCCAAGAAAATGTATCGACGAAAACAACTAAAACTCACTACATTTAGAGACAAAACTATTAGAGGAGCAAGAAATATTGTAAAATATAGTAAAGCATACCCTGCTACTCTATTGCTACAAATAGGTTCTAATGACTTAGATTTTGAAGAAGAGGCAGATCCAGTATTTACAGAAATGGTAGAACTAATCGAACAATGCAAGTTAAAATTGCCAGAAACAAAATTAGTTGTGGGTGAAATTCTTCCACGTTTCTTTAAAAATAGATCTGAAAATAACAAATTTGAACGTAAAAGATTAGATTTAAACAAAAAAGTAAATGAGGAACAAATAGATTTAGGTTTCATTGTAGTCAACCAAAGTAACTTAACACAAGTAGGTTTTATAGATGGAATTCATCTAAACCAAAGTGGAATTCCCATATTTGTACAAACATCAAAGAAAAATTAAATGGTTTAATAGGAGTGATCAGTGATCAAAATCAACAACAAAATTCAAGCTATATACAAAGATACAACAATTATAGTCAAAGACAACATTTTGCGAAAACAGCAATATCAAACGATAATTATGAACAACGCAGGTTTAGACCAGAAGAAAATTATTACAGAAGTAATGAATCGCGTCGTAACCAATTAGAAGGAAACTAAAAGATACCATTCAAGTAACCAACCTCCAAGGTTGCGCGAATCAAAACCGTACAAATTTGAAGATAGTTAGTATATGGAAAATTATCCATACGCATCATTCAAAGATCCAAGGAATAACACAGGAAATTTTTACAATCAACATTCAAAATATGATGTTTGTGATGAAAATATAGATTTCGGAAATTCATATAGTTTTGAAAAACGACGGAAACAAAGTGAGGCACACATGTCAAATCAGGATGTAGATGTCAATTGGTTAATGAAACAACTCTTAACCAAGCTGAACAATCAGTAGAATACAATATTCACAGTTTTATATTAATTTTGTTAATTTTTTGAAGTGTTAGAATTGAAACTTTTTGAAAATCTTCGGAAAAAGTCAAATTATATTTTAGTTTATAGTTGTAACTCTCTCACCTTGTCTGTTTTAAAAGAATCAATAAATAAGACATTTCTTATACTTGTAAATATAAACCTGAATATAGGTAACTTTTATTTACAACTTATTTTCCCCTATACAGTGGAACCTGTCTAATCCGACACACCACGGGACCATAAAAATGTGCCCGATTATACAGGATGTCGGAATACTCAGGTTTAAAAAGCATTTAGAAAATGTCCTTGGGACCAATAGATAACGTCGGATTTGACAGGATTTTGGAATACTCAGGTGTCGGATTAGACAGGTTTCACTGTATATAAAAAGGGAGACAATTCAATCTGTTAGTCAAAAATGAAAATAGAACCAAACCTTGATAGAGGTTATTTATTCAATATATATATGCTATAGTACAAAAGGGGAGATAAATCAATCTGCAAAGTATTTACTCTTGTAATTTTAAAGATTAATGTATATGAAGGGAGATAATTCAATATGAAAAGTGTAAGTTCTGATTATTTTGGGTAAAAAAAATCTTGTATATCATAATTTTCAAAATATTTTAAAAGTTCTTCGTATAAAGTATTCAATAACACTTTAAAGCTTATAGTATAGTAGGACACTGACTTATTTTCCTTTGCTCACTTATCCAAAAAGACAGTAGTCAGCTCATTAAAAAATATATATGTACTATATTATTATAATATTTAATATCGTTGAAATTATGACTTGGTTGCTCAAACTGTGGTATTTAGTTATCTAGTCAATATACACATGTATTGAAATATAAGAACTGACAAACTAAAATGGTGACAAATTAAAATGAAAATTTTGTATTGAACAAAATTGTTCTCTGAACTTTATTGAGAAAATAAACTAAAATATGAATTAATATATATAACTAAATAGTACAAAAAAGGGGGAACTGAAATGTTGAATACAGTTATTATTAAAAAGCTACCTGCTATATGCCAGTTCTGATTATTTCTATACTATTTTATTGTAATGAGTAACCAAAGTTATATTACTATATCTCGTCCTGGAATATCCATTGTCTTAGGGACAAGCATACGGATGAACTTATTCTCAAGAAAATGACAGCAGATATAAATATTTTAATAGAAACCTGGAAAGGAGACAGTTACAATACCCGAATTGAAGGTTTTATTTCTATAACTAAATGTGGAAAAAACACAAAAATCTAAGAGACATAGTGGTGGAATAATAATTTATATAAAAAATCTATTTTTAAAGCTATTTCCTTTTAATCAGATTCACCAAATAGAACATGACTCAAACTTGATAATAAAAACTTCGGTCTAGAAAAGGATTAATACTTATGTGCTGTATATATCCCACCAAAAAACTATATAAATTTACATGCCATCAACAATAGCTACATATGGCGTATTAGTCATAATTGTTATCTTTGACGTACCTTAAAATAGTTACCTGTGACTTGCAATCAATAAAAGTTACCCTGTGATATAAAGGGAAGCATATCCTGCTCCTCGTACGAAATCCGTCATACGTTTACGGCCAGTGAACCAATCAACAATAACCATAAAAACGTCAAAATTTGCAATTTTAAATTTATAAAAAAAACTTGAAAACGTAAACGTAAAAACTTTCTGATAAAATTTTTGTAGGGGTTCACACTGATAAAGTGTTAATTTTTTCTATCATTCTTTTTCATTTTTGTTTTGTTGTTTTCTGCTGGTTATGAATTGCTGTGTTTCTCATTTATTTTATTAATAAATAAAGGGCAATACAAAAAGATATAGTCTATTTCTAGGTCGAGGAATAAGGGTACGTAATAAATGGAGTATGGATATTTCTATGGTATGGAGATTTAATTCATGCATTCTATGGATTTAAGTGCAATTGTTTGAAAGCTGAACATCTAAGGTACTCAAACAATTTTTTTAGCCTGAAAGATATGTTTTTCGGGTTTGCCCTTGATCAAATATGTACGCTGATGGGGAAATAGTTTAACATAGGAACCTATATGGGAAAACACTTCAAAAAGAATTTTTCATCTGAATGCAAAGCCAATTTGAACCAAAGTTGTCAAGACTAGTGTTTACCTGGTCTCCTTACGAAAAAAAATGTTTTCAGGTATGCACTTTATCCAAGATGGCCGGAATATGGAACATAGCTTCACAAAGGACCATATTGAAATACTTTCCAATGGCCATACAGCTCATTAAATTATTGCAGTTGGAGATATCATATGTGGTATGGTCTCATGTTCATTTACTCCATATCCTTTCATAAAATATTTCAAAGATCTCCTCCTCTGAAAATAGATTGCAAATTTGAACCAAACTTGTCCACAATAGGCTTCAGATGGTCTGCTGCAGAAAAGTGTTTTTCAGGTTCTCACTTTATCCGAGATAACCGCTTTCAGGGAACATAGTTTAACTTTGGACCTACGAAAGAACGCATTCAAAGACCTTTTCCTCTAAAACTGTTTAGATCAATTGAAATCAAACTCAGCCAAAACAGTCTTTAGATGGTAACTTGGGAATGGTGTTTTATTATTTTTTTTTAAAGTTAGAACTTTATCAAGGATTGCTGCCAACGGGGAACAAAGTTTAACATTCGACTCTTTAGGAACATTCAAAAATCTTCTTCTTTGAAACTGCTGGACCAATTGAAACCAAATATAGCAACAATATTCTTTCGGAAGCCCATTGCAAAACACGGGGTTTTCAGGTTCGAACTTTAGCAAAGATGGCAGCGAGCGGGGAACATATTTTAAGTTTGGATCCTAACTCTAAGAGATAGAAAAATCTTCTAATAAATCGTCGATTGGATATAAGCAAAACATTGTATGACCATAACTCATGAGAGGCGGTCTGTCCGATATGCAAGATGATGGTCGGTCGGGTAAATAGTTTAAATCGGACCCTATGACATTAATTTCTCTGCATGGTTTAAATATGATACCCTTACATGAATGTCTGTATCGGCCATGGTTAAGATGAGCGATATAGGCTTTTGAGAGCCTCATAATTGCTGTTTATTTTCGATCCTTAAATACATAAATAACAGAAAAGACTCCTTGTTCAAGACTTAATAAATCAATACTCTTAAACGTCATAGTAATAGTTACTTGTGACAAGTCAGTATACACGTATTTACTTGCTCTGAGGTCAGAAGCAAGTTTATGGTTCCCCCGATACCCATATATTTCCTGATACAAGTTGGTGTTGACGAGAACCAAAAACAAGTTATTTCTCGAGTAGGTAGTAAAGAACCTTTTTGTTCCGAAATTGAAAATCAATAGTTTCAAAAACAATCATGAGGCAAAAAAAATGTGAGGTATATATAATGACATGTAAAATATAAATTTACATGACAATTAGCAGTAGCTACACATGGCGAATCATCCATAATTGTTATCTTTGACGTACCTTAAAATAATTACCTGTGACTTGCCATCAATAAAAGTTACCCTATGGAGGATAGCATATCCTGCTTATTGTACTGCACCCGTCATACGTCTACGGCCAGTCAGTCAATCAAGGATAAAGTCAAAATTTTCAATTTTAAATTTATGAAGGCATAAAAACCTTTTAATAAAACGTTTTTGTAGGTGTTCACACTGCTAGTGCTTTCGTTTTGTATCATTCTTTTTCATTTTTGTTGATTTGTTTTGTGCTGGTTATGAATAGATGATTTGCCAATTACATGAGTTCTTGGCAGTTCTAGTCAAATTTTGTGTTTTTTGGTCAGACCTTTAAAGGGAAATAACTCCTACACCGGACAAACAAACATTAAAAATGCACATTTGTTTTGAAGTATGGTTTTCGTGTATAGCCAGACTGTACAAAGTAATTCCCTACTCAATATTTATGATATTCTGCAGTAAGTTGGCACATTTTCTATTTTTTAAATACTTTCTTAGTCACTGAGAAGATCGTTCAAGTTTGTACAGCTGTTAATTTTTTTACTTGAAACAAGCAGCACTTTAAAGAATGGTAAGCGCTATTATGGATTTGGTTTAAGGTTAAACTATCATAACTTTTAATTAAAAATGATTTATATTTTGGTTGGTTTTCACAAGCAGGGAACCATTCTGTCCCCTTGAGATTTTTCAAAAAATTACCCCCCTTTTGGGTTTTGCTAAATTCATTCTGTTGATTGCAGAACTGGCAAATGGTCTATTGCCGTGTGTCTCTCTTCCCTTACTAATAAAAAAGGCAATGGAAAAAAGATATAGTCTATTTTTAGGTGGAGGAATAAGGGTATGTAATAAACGGAGTATGGATATTTCTATGGTATGCATATATAATTCATGCATTCTATGTATTTAACTGCAAACTACATATTGAATGAATTTGAAAATTGAACATCTTAGGTACCCCCAAAAAAAACTTCATTTGATTCTTAGAATAGAATGAATTTGTTTTGGTCACACAATGGCATGACCTTCTCATTGGTTAAAGTGTACATAAAATTTGAAATCTAACAAAGCCAATATGGCAAATCAATGATATTATGATACCTGTAGCTACATCAAGCCCACAGGAAGTCCCAAACACTTGTCGATCAGACCAAAACTCCGCCTCCCGCACGTGAAATTGATGATAATTGACGTAGAAATCAAAAGCAGTGCTTACAATTTCGCATAGTGTAGTGAAGGCTATTTAATTTAAAAAAAAACTATGCAAAAATAATGTTTACTTTAAATGAACTTCTAATGGAAAATAAAGTAATGGTCCGTCTTATTCATTTTGTATGTTTGCATGTCTTCATTTTTTTTCTTTTCCGTGCTGTGTTCACCTTATGTCTTTGTTTCTTTGTTTTCCCGATGTTGCAATTGACCTTGAATTGTTCGTTTTAGATGGACGGTTCGGTTCTCAATTTCTTCAACACCACTTGATATCGGTAGACATATAATACCATTTTGAAACACAATAATTTATTGGTACTGATATATAACCACGGTTTATTCACAGTAAGCTATAAAACCAGAACTGACCTTGATTTAGTTCGAGCTGAGTTTGACATTCAAAATGCTTCTACTGGACATTACACGTATAGCTATCATACTCAAAGGTAAATGCTGAATACTTGTGCTTTTGTATAAATCTTCTGCTTACTAGTATTTACATTAATATTAATTCATTTAAGTTTAATCTATGCCAATGAAAAAATGTTTTATACAAAAATATATAGATACATTTGTATCAGGTCAAGTTCCTATTGTAAAATAAGAAAATGATAATCGAAAAGTATTTGAAAATGTTTGATATAGAAAATTACAAAATATCGCAGTTGTTGTAGATTTTGGCTCTGCAAAATGGTTAGTTTGACTAATATTTTCTCACATTTGAGACAAGCCAGTACCTATTTTTAGTCGTTTGAGAAATAGATATTATATACATAGTGTGATGGTACAACTACTTCTATCAGGAAGAGTCGGTGGAATGGGCCGTATCACTACGAGTCGCGCTTGCGCGACGAGTAGTGATGATAATCATTCCACCGACGAGTCCTGATACATGAAGCTGTACCATCACATCTTTGTTTATGATATGTTTATCTAACATTTTGAAAATAACATTGCCAAAAATGGTTTTATTCATCTGGCGTTGTATTATTTATGAGTTTTGTTGAGGAACTACATGATGTTCACGCCACGACGTCATGGATACACGTCCGACGTTGCGCCATTCTTTTATCACCACAGTGTGGTGATACAACATTCTGTATCGAACAAGTTGCTTTCTATAGTATTTCTACCGTATTTTAAAGAAAGACACTACTAATGTTAGATAAATCCTTGTCTCAGCCCACGGGTGAGATAGAAATTTCACGTGAGAAAATACATTATGACGTTATTGACGTCATAGTAGATTGCTGACATGGCGGATAGCCTGGTTGTACAGAAACTTGTATTTTGCTTATAAATGTGAGAAAATAATCAAACACCTATTGAAAATGTAAGATTTAGAAATTTCAGACACCCACGGGAAAGATTTCACTGGTTCTCCGACTAGGCAAGCCTCGTCAGAGAAATATTGAAATCTTACCCATTGGTGTATTAGATTTCTCGATCTTGCACTTTCAATGGTGCTAGATTTTATAGGGCCTGTAAGTCTCGTCATCTGACTCACAACAATCCAGGCTAAAAAGGAAATTTGAAAACGCTTCCCGCAAAAACATGGTGTCTGAGGATTATGAGTTCAAATTTTTGTTTGTAACGTCATAAATCTGTATTCAAAATGTAACTTCCGGGTACCATTTTTGATCCTGGAAGATCCAAAATTGTACTAGACTTACAGGCCCTATTAGTCCGTTCAGTGCAGATCAAATCAGATCATTTGGTAGACCATAAAGTTAAACTCCATATACTATTAAAAGCTGAAAGAGAATGAAGAACCAATACAAATGTAGGGTTTAAATGAGAAGCAAAAAAAGCCAAGGATAGATCTTTGCACGAGGAAGAGTTTTAAACAAAGTTTTCTAAAATTTAGATTCTAAAAAAATCGATCAGGTCGATTGTAATAGCAAATTTTACAAGTTGTTGAAACATACCTAAACCGAAAATCTCATCGCTCCTATCAAATGTATATAGCCAGCGCTCAGACATCATATGGCTATAAGTTGGATAGTGAATGTTGGTGTTGGGCTAATGAAACGGGCCACCAACTATGATGAGATGTGAATCTTCCAGACAAAATTTTAGACATTATGACTCAGTTTGATTGAACCAGTGAATTTCCAAAAGGATCTTTGAATGTATCTTCTATGGTTTGCGATGTTCAACCATATCCCAACTAGTACCAATTTTGGAGGAGGTGTAAACTTGCCGATACTTTTTAATTGGACAATCTAAGGATCATTGTGACTAAACTTCATTTTATACGGCCTGGCATTTTTCTTACAAACAAATATTTGCATGGTTTTCCAATGTTAAATCAATTATCCCACGATCGGTAATTTTGATCTTCCAAACGTTTAGATTTTATCTGCACTGATGAGACATAAGTTGTCGAAATGCGCATATGCAGAAAGTAAATTCACAGTGACTTCGGTATTTAGTTATTTGAATGACGTGCGAACCTGCTGGATATTTTTTTCAAAGGGGACCAGCTATGCACGTTTGTTACCAAATAGATGCATGGTTTCAACTGGCAAATTGGTTTTAGACATCTTAAATAAAAAAAATTTCAATGGACAAAAAGAAAAAAAAATAGACCGGTGAGGCCAAGTGATAGCAAAGCTCATCAAAGGTTTAGCTAGATGCACTTTTGAAGAGTCTTCTAAGCCTGTATTGCTCATTTTGACCTAGAGAAGATTTATAAATGTATTTTGGCATTATGTACAATGTTTCAGTATGTACCTTAAGGATGGCAATTTTTCATAAGTCGGAAAGGCAAGATCCTTATTGCTGACAAAGACACCTAAATACCGTTGTGACGAAGTTTGTTTCTCATCAGACATTGTTTTAAAAAATATCTTTGAATGTGTTTTATATAGTTTCTAATTTTATGTCAATTATGTAATAAAATACCTTTTTACATAAATGATTTCAAGTCACTCTGATATGGGTTGTTGAAAATTGATTTTAAGTCATTCGAGTATGGGTTTTGGAAATCCCCATTACCGAACAATAAAGGGATATGGAGAAAATGCATATGAGACAATGTGTGTACAAGTAAGTGAGAATCGAAGTCAGTCAAAAGAATGAACAATCCATGGACAACGGCAACATCAGGAACACAAAGAAACAAGGACACCACTTGAGTACAGGACAAAAAAGAAAAATGAAGACACACATACAGATGAACAACACGNTGAGATCAGGTGTACCGGTAGAGTAAGCATCTCCTGCCTCTTATAAGACACCCGCCGTGTTGAACATGTCAACTCCAGTAGTAAAGTCAAATCCGATAGAGGAAAAACAAACTTTAACTGTAAAGGGGAAGATCTGCTGTCATCTAGGAAACAGATATCCCATAGCGATCCACAAGATCGTGATGTCGACCGTAAACCTTCTGTAGTGGTGACTTTAAGTTTTTGGTAACGTACCCTTGCTTAAGTAGTCTATTTGTAAATAACTGAGCTCTGTCAAGGAAGTCACTGTATCGACCACAAGCCCTTGAGTAGCGAATGAGTTGTGAAATGTAAACTCCATATGCTGGTGAGTTTGGAATGTTGCTACAAAGAAAAGGGAAGTTGACTATTTGAAAAATGATGTCATCGCGTTTGTTATACAGCCTTTACAAATTCCAGGTAAAACCGAGCAATAGAAAAATGCTTTTAATGTTGCTCTTTATCTAGAAGTCAATATGAAGCCTTCAACAATGAGCTTTCCTTATACCTAATAGTAAGTTAAAGACGGCCCCTAGCACTAGTTCTAGCGAGCGTTACAATCTCTCATGTTATATGTGTGCAGGGGTCAATCGGATATAAGATTGCGAGGATTAAGTTTAGAGGGAAAGGTCGGTGTGAGGCTGATTAAACTGGTGGCCACCTTGGATGAGTTGTGGACCTACCAGACACCATTTTAAGACAATGATGACTAAGTTTGTTTGGACTAATAGTTGAGAGAAAATCTTTTAATGGAATTTCTAAAGTTTCTAGTGATGAACTGTGTTCCCAACTTGCAGCAATCTTGGAGGAGGTGTGTACTTTCCAGATACTTTTTGTAATAGATATTCTAATGGCCATTTGGACTTAATTTGATTTGAAATTGCCTAGAACATTTACGACGAGATCTTAGGATGTTTCCTTTGAGGTTCAATGATTCCTGCGACCTGTCATTTTGGGTGACGTACAAACTGCTGGATGTTGTTTTTAAGGGGATCAGTCAGGGTCTATTGTTACCAAGTTTGGTTCAAATTGACAAATTGGTTTCAGAGATCTTTAAATGAATATTTTCAAGGAACGAGAGAAAAACGGAGATGCGTGAATTGCTCATCTTAGCCATGGTTGGAGTTTTTATAAATTAGGATCTCTAAATGCATTTTTCCTTTCTCGGACAGTGGTAAACTTTGTTCCTCACTACAGGTGGCCATCTTCGATGAAGTCGGGACAGCCTGGAAACGTTTTTATGCATGACTTACTTACTTACCAAATTCTATTCCATTCCGGAAAATTTCCGGATTTACATTGGAGTCAACAAAGGTCAGCTGTCGTCAATCACGTCTGCCATCAACAATAAGCAAAGGGAATAAATTGTTGCATGTACTTGCTTCAATCTTTAAGGACTTCTTATTCAGAAAAGGTGAGGTGAATCAAATGCATGTTTTATCCATGGGTTACATTTCCAACCAACTTATTTTATCCCAAAAGAAAGCGATATGAATTATCCCTGTTTAGCCCAGGTATGATCGGCAACCAGTTTTCAATCAGATCGGGGAAGAATGACACCGGCGAGAGTTAGAATAAGTTTTATTTGAATGGGATATACTAGTAACCATGTTTACTACGTTTGATTATGATTGGAAAAATAGCTACATAAAAGATCCTTGAATATATTTCCATAGGGTCCACGATTAAAATGTTCTAAACGACCTGCTTTTTAAGGTAATTAACAAATAAGTGTATTTAAGATACATTTTCCACATCTGAGCATATAATGTGATCAAAGATTTATACTTGTACGAAAAAATGAAAATATCTACAAATATCTACAAATCGGTCGTTTTCAGATTTCACTTGAAAATAAGAATAGTTTCTAGATTAAACAAACAGAGAGGCTTATTAAATTGCATAATGCATTGCAAAATGAATGTAACGTTATTTCATATTTAGCAATGAATTCGGCTTACTATGAGATGTGACAAGAGCACATTTTTGAAGGCCTTGTGGTGACTTCAAAATGAAGAATAACCATTAAAGCATTTTTCCGTTGCTTGGTTCTACCATTTATTTGAAAAGACTTTGTCTCATATGCATTTACTCCACGTCATTGCATTATTTGTTTACGACTTGAGTTTGTCTTTCCTCCTGAAGTGTGGAGTACGTAAAAAGATTTCCCAAACAAGGCATGTATATTCTCTTTATATCTCAGCTTTGCTGTATTTGTTCTTAAGAGGATTTCTCAAATGGATATACTATCATACTTTAAACTTTTGCATTTCATTTTTTTTTTTGTTATTTGCAAATGGTATTCTGACTAACTGTTTATAGCGCCCAAAACGCACTATTCTACAATGCTAAGTTTTCTTGAGTGCGATTTATTTGTTCATATATTTAAATTGTACATAGTTTGAGAAACTAGTGCCTTTGTCCGATAACGTATGACAGAGATTGTAAAAAAATTAATTTAAGTTTTATTCGTATATTTATTATACTATAGGGAAACGGGATAAAAAAAATGGAGGTTTAGGTACAAATAAACAGGTTTAACCCTACCGCTTGCTTTTGCTAGTGCCGGTACCAAGTCCGACTATCCCGAGTTCCTTTCGTTATTTACGTTTGTCTCTAGCCTGTTAGGTAGTGTTACCTGCAGCAGATTTTGGAGTGCTGTGACGCCCTGCCGTTTTTTATTGACGCCCTGCCTTTTTTTTTACTTTCATTTTTGGCGAACTGCCCTTTTTCAATCTCTCTGCCTTGACGCCCTGTCGTAAATAAACTGGAACTGCTTTTCTTTTCTTTGAAAATCGCCAAAGATTGAAGAAGGGTGTTCATTTCCTTGTCAGTTTATTCTATATATTCAAAATAATACTTTAATTACGCCTGTCATGCTAATTAAAGGATTAGATCAGTTGTTGGCACTTTTGTTTACCTGAGTTATAAATCAGATATTAACTGCTTTCCCGGAATACATTTTTATGTCAATTTCTCATAATCATTATTCTTTTGAGACTTCAAACCTTTCTTTTACAAAAAGTTTCTTAAAAACACACTTTAATGCATTGAAAAAATGAATATTTTTTGCAGATCACGTTTTTTTGGGAGTTTAGTTATTTCCCTTTAAAATTTGTCTACTTGTTTGTATCAATTAAAAGGAAAAATAATTTGGTTTCAAATTAACAAGCATAAAAAATTTTTAAGCATCATTTGTTTGTTACTTTGCAAAACAATTTTTATAAACTGAGGAAAACATGATAAGTTTGGCTCCAAGTCAAAAGAGCACTTGATTTTCTTAAACTAGAATGGTCCTTGAGAGACATACAAAAGGTAGTCAATGCCAAGTCAGTTAAGGTTATTGAGGACAGCTGTCAAGTGATTAAACCATAAGAATGGCGGGAAAATTTTTAAAATGTTCAGAATGGAATGAAATTCGACAGGAATATTACTGAGCATGTGTAGAAACGAACTTTGGTTTTGAAAACATCAAAATGGCGACCGTTGCTATGGAAACAGAATTGGCGGGAAATTTTCAAATTGCTCCAAAATGACTGAAATTTGACAGGAAGGTTACTTAACATGTGTAGATACGAGTTTTGGTCTTTGAAATATCAAAATGGCGACCGCTGCCATGGAAACAGCAAAATGGCGGGAAAAATTCAAATTCAGTCATTATGATGAAAAATGGAAATAATCTTGAAATAAGGCGAGAAAAAGGAAAATAATTTACAGCAAAGGTGCTGAAAAGAGGAAAATAACTTTGATAAAAATTAAATAAAATAGAGAGATAGTAGTGAAAAAGTAAATTATGTACACAAAGGGATAAGAAAAGTGGAAAAAATGATAGAATTAAACTTGAAAATTGTGGGAAGAGAGTATTCACCCTAGAACAACAATAGCAGTCTCCCCCTTCTAAACAATTAACGCAGAAGAGATAGAAATATTGCCAGAACAAACCACTGCTGATTTCTGTTTAATAAAGATCACTCCCTAGAAGTTTGGAACAAGAAAATATGAGAAATATTAACTCATTCATTTAGTCAACGCCGTCCAAAATATATCTTTATACAGCGGGTCATTCCGGTCAAAACGGTGGCCAATTGGAAATACAAACTACTTCCGGTCCCACATGAGTGCTTCTTTATCTCTCTATAGGACTCCTGTGGGTCACGCGTCGAACTATCATACAATATATCACAAAATTTGAATTTGTAGATGAAATTTTTGTATTTATGATTAACAGTAGGCAAAAAAGTATCCACTTCCGGTTTGACATATGTAACCTACAATTTCCTGTTCTAGTCAAGTGAAGACCGTATTCAGTCATATGACTATTTTTGTTTGGTATTTGTGCTACAAGCACAGCCGGTGACATCACTTACGGTTTTTGTTCTAGAGACGGCAAAATTTTTTGAGGCGAGGAGGGCAATGTTGTCAACTTTGAATGCTTGTAGGTCTCTTAAAAGCCTGCTTTGCTATACTGATTTTTTTATATTTTGAAGATATCGTATAAAGGTATATATTTAAGTAAAAAAGAAATTTTGTATTCGGAAGTTTTTCTGAATTTCACTTTTTATGTCCCTCCAGGGGGCAAAAAGTGATAAAAAATCTAACCTCAATGTGCACATAATTGGGAATATAAGCAAAAATAATTAACAGAAGTGGATGTATATTTAAAAATACCTTTAAAACAACAAAGACTTATAATCCAAACACTCTTTTTACAAAAACAATGTACAATTGGTTTTTTATATGGCCAAAAGGTGGGTAAATGGGAATTTGGACTATTATTCAGGGGGAGGTAACTTTGACCCTATTTATCTCAGAAAAACGCCTGGAAAGGTGGTCCAATATTTATACCAAAGAAAGGGTATATATTCAACAGTAATATATTTAAAAAGTAGACATTTTGAATTCGGAATTATTTTTGGGATCAGGTGTCCTCACTAACCTTAAACTGGATTATTTATATCATGCAATCTCACTCACAATCGGCAGTTGGAAACTGAAAAGTTTAATGTATAGAACCAAATCAATGACACTTGGACAGTAGAGGAGATGGATTCTGCTAGTTCTTTAAGTGGTGCAAATTGAAACTTCAAGCATCTGAAACCTTGTAGCATTAATTGTGGCTGACCACTGGTAAAAATGTCTATAGATAAGTCAGTCATTTTGTATCAGCAGGGGTCCATTTACACATCTGTGTAACATGCTGCAGGTGTATTGTACTGTGCTATCTTCATTGTAGTCATTTTGTATCAGCATGGGTCCATTTACACATCTGTTTAACATGCTGCAGGTGTATTGTACTGTGCTATCTTCATTGTAGTCATTTTGTATCAGCAGGGGTACATTTACACATCTGTTTAACATGCTGCAGCGTATTGTACTGTGCTATCTTCATTGTAGTCATTTTGTATCAGCAGGGGCCCATTTACACATCTGTGTAACATGCTGCAGGTGTATTGTACTGTGCTATCTTCCTTGTAGTCATTT
>MJUU01056474.1:27793-52260 GCA_002080025.1 Modiolus philippinarum
CATTGTAGTCATTTTGTATCAGCATGGGTCCATTTACACATCTGTTTAACATGCTGCAGGTGTATTGTACTGTGCTATCTTCATTGTAGTCATTTTGTATCGGCATGGGTCCATTTACACATCTGTTTAACATCCTGCAGGTGTATTGTACTGTGCTATCTTCCTTGTAGTCATTTTGTATCAGCAGGGGTCCATTTACACATCTGTTTAACATGCTGCAGGTGTATTGTACTGTGCTATCTTCCTTGTAGTCATTTGTATTAGCAGGGGTCCATTTACACATCTGTTTAACATGCTGCAGGCGTATTGTACTGTACTATCTTCATTGTAGACATCATCTGTATGTTTATTAAGTAAATATATAAAGGAGCCCTAAAAGTGTTATTGATCGCGCTTTATGTGCCCTAAAGGAAGAAAATTACGCTGCCCTTTTCAAAAGCTGCAGGAAACACTATTACTGAGGAAGTACTTTTATTCGTGAACATCAATTTTCTCGTGTTTGTTTTTTTTTCGGTCTGGTGCGGTTCTCCTGTGGATTGTGGCATGTGATTGTAGTTTTCGGCCATTTGTAGGTGTTTACTGTTATCCTGGCTGTATAATTGTAAACAAATCCACGAGTGAAATGAAAGATGGATATAGCGTTGTTTGATATTTAGAAACGAATTCCGCTAAAACAGGAAAAAGGGCGGTCTTGAATTTATAATTGAAATATAAGCAAAGCTTACTGTTGATAGTTTCATAGTGACCTCAAGATGAAGAACATTTAAAAGCGATGTTTAACTTCTTGGTTCTCCTGCTTTTTTGTTGAGACTGTCTCATGTATATTTACGCCATATCCTCTCATTTATTAATACAGTTATTTTGCTCATTATCTCCACTTTCGAGTGATATTGTCGTTGACTTCGTCCGTCAGTTTGTCAGTCTATCCACCATGTTTTGTTATGTTGCACACTCCTTCTATAGTTTTGGATTTAGAGTTTTAATTTGAAATAAAGTCGCTAGATATTTGCTACAGACATGCAACAAACGTTCGCATTTTTATCATAGTTTTCGTACGAAAAGAAGAAGAAAATATAATATGCCAAAATTACGAAGAAGATTGCATGTTGTTTTGCGATTACAGAAATAAATATAGATTACACCACAGGATCCCGTTCATTACCATTTTTTATCCACTAGGGATAGTTGAATTTTAAAATTTTAATTGCGAAGCTTGCCGAGCATTTTTAACTATCGAGAGTGGATAAAATATGGTAATAATCGGGATAAAGTGGTGTAATCTTTTTCTCTAATGATCAATGATAAACACCTAGAATTGTATTCCGAATAGATTTGGCGGGAAATAGTACTGAATAAGGAAACGAGTTGAAACCGATTTAAACTTGACATTTCATTAGAGAAACACTATCTTACTTTGTACTTCCTATTGGATACATTCAATATCTTGAAATACTACTGATATCCACTCTCCAAATTTAGAGAACTGGTTAAAAGAAATTGAAATTTTGTGAACAAAAAAAAAAAAAAAACAAAGATACTGTGAAATTAGTTTTTGCAAATGCGCATTCTGACAACTTATGTCTCTTCAGTGTAGACCAAATCAAAACATTTGAAAATCCATAAACAGAAATATGTGTAAAAGCTGTAAGGGAACAAATTACAGGGTCGAAAAGGGTAAGCCAAAATCATCTAAGGACAGAGCAGATGTTTTTACTAAATTTTCTGAAGTGTAGATATTTCAAGTTTTCACATAAAATTGGTTTTCCGGCCAGCACCGAAGTACTGGCTACTGGGTTAGTGAATACCCTCGAGGACTAACAGTCCATCAGCAGTGACATCGGCTCAGTGGTAATGAATAACAAAAACACCGAAGTTACTTTGAATTTAGTTTCTGCATATGCGCATTTCGACAACTTATATCTCTTCGAAAGACGTACAACGCGACTGTAACTCTTTACCAAAAAAATATATTGCTTTTTTGTTGTAGAGATAAGTACATTGCCGTCAAATATTGCCCTTGGAAAACGTACTAATCAGTCATCAACCTACACCAGGGATCCATTTAAAATGTCTGCGTCATTTATAGCAAATGATGGATTTAAGCCAGATTGGAAAAAAATTGTTGGTTGCCATGGTATAAAGGGAATCTGCACCCACACTGAAACTCCGCCGGAGGAAAATGAATGGTGGGCCGTTGATTTAGGAGCTCTGTTCAACATCTTCACGATCAATGTATACGGCCGAGAGGACTGCCATAGTAAGTTATGTACATTATGTTTTTTCTTTGTTGATCATCTTCCGGGTGTATTTGACCTGACAACAGCATTTTGTCAGTATTATTCCCATTTTTTGCATACTGTAAACGTGGGAATTTTGGCATGGGGGTAATTTTCGCTATATTCGCGATAAAAAAAAATTCGCGAAAATTTCCCCCACGCGAATAGTTTGGTTTTCAAGTCTTACATGTAAAAGCAATGACAGGGTCCAACATAAAAGGTTCTGAGCGCGAAAATAACCCCCTCGCGAAATATTTGTTCAACAAAAACGCGAAAATAACAACCCGCGAAAATTTCCACGTTTACAGTATCATATCGTAGTTTGGTTTATCTTTGTAATTAATGTTATTCCGTTTGCTATCTTCCTGGTATAGGGTCTGTAAGTCTCGTCGTGTGACTTACGTGAATTCACGATAAACAGGCAATTTGAAAACGTTTCCCGCCAAAACATGACGTCAGAGTATTGAGACGTTCACATTTTTGTTCGAAACGTCATATATCTTTGTTTAAAATGTAACTTCCGGGTACAATTTTTGATCCCGGAAGTTCCAAAATTGTACGAGACTTACAGGCCCTATAGCACTGGCGCATCAAAAGGGGGGTTGCAGGGGTTGGAATCCCCTGTTTTGATGAATATCCTGCTGTTTTACTAAGAAATACTCATGTATAGTGTAGTATTTATAGCTGATTTTTTATGTGTGCTCAAAGACGGTGGTATTCCAGTTCCGATTATTTTCGTTCTTTATAATATTTTCAATCAAAAGGAGGTAGTTAAATCGACCTCTAGACCACGTGACATCTGAATCAGGATTTTATAGTGTCCAAAATTCAACATCTCAATAAAAGAACTGTCAAAGTCATGTTGAATAGCAACATGCTTTATATGCTACTTATCAATTTTTGTGTCGCCTGCACACGTAGTGATGGGTTGACATGTACAGATCACTTTAATTGTCGTCGTTGTTGTTGTATTTGTCCGTCAAACCTTTTTGTAACCCTTTTCTTCGCAACTGCAAACCACAGCCACCTGCAACGTTAAATGTGAGATAGAGGTTACGATAAATCATAAATTATCCTATAGGCGACAATGGTTTGGGTTAATTTTTGATTTTAAGAAAAGAAAGCTACTTTAAAACTCATTTAAAGCCTATCCTTCCATATGCTTGAATATTTTTTTTCCTGATCTTAATCTATGAAACGCTTGTATATTTTAAGTAAATTTTAAATACTCTACAAGTAATGTACTATCAAAAGAGATGGGTTTAGATAGAAAAAGGTATAGAATAAGAAACACAAACTGGTCAAAGCAACTTAAGATGAGGGTTAGAAATACAAAATATACCGAAGTTGCATAAAAACAGTAAATTTCGTTATGCTGTACACGTGTTTCAAGGAGTAACTTCTCATCAGCAGCAGTAAAATCAAATAATATGGAAAGCCATAATCCAAAAGAAGTCTAAAAAGAAGTACTCATTCCAGAAATACCGAAATAGGAAGCCAATCAGTACCAAAGACATCTACCGAGTGCAATATACGGAATGAAGCCTCAGTATTTTTAAGTTAGAACTTGGTGAAACAGCAAACTAGAAAATTTGGTTATGCCGATGATTTCGCCCAAAACATCATTTGTCGAAATGCGCATATGCAGAACCTAAATTCACAGTAACTTCGGTATTTAGTTATTTGCAGTAAATCTGAAATGGAATTTGTACAAAGACCATTGAAACTCTATCAAATCGCATGATTACATTTTTGTTTGTACATTGAGGTCTAGGCATAAAAGGGGGAAGGGTCGTTTCATTACTGATTATCGATTAAAGACTAAGTCGACGTCATATCCGGTAATGTCAGGATTAGTGTGATTGGTATTCTATTGGTACTCTATAACGACTTCTTTATAACGTTATATGACTATTTGTCATTCCTTTGTACTATTAAGCGATGGAAGATGAATGATAGGATAAATGGAAGATTCTTTTTGTAACACTAAGTGTCAAAGGACAAATGTTTTATTCTCAAATCTTATGAAAGAAATCAACCTATTTTGCACGAAATGCACTACGAAATGTGATCTAGGGTGGTCATACTAGAGGGTTTAACCTCCCCTTTATGGAATCAGGACTTCTGTCTTATTTTGGGCGTAGTTTGGACCGAACCGCTTGAGTTCATTTTCTACTTGTACATCAAATTTCAAGAAAAATAAAAAAAATAAATAAAAATTGACTCTGGACTTCATCTCTAATTTTGGTTGTAGTCTGGACTCAAGGGGTGTGAGGTTATAGTCTTATACTAGTGCTAGATTGTACTGAAAGGTAAAATGTAATTATTCCGTGTTTTGACGTCTTTAAGTTAGACATACAATCATGAAAATAAAGACGGAACTTTTTTTCAGCTCATCGGTTGTCAGAATATGATGTTGACGTCATTCGACCACGGGATTTGTTTGACCTTATAACCTTTGAGAAAATGAATTACAGTGAGATCGATTACAACTACTATGTGCCAACTACGACCAAAAGACTGAAAATTGATTGTCCAAAAAATACACTGGGACAAATTGTTAGAATTCGACACCGAAAAAAGAAATATCTGACCTTATGTGAAGTGGAAGTATTTGGGGAAATCGCCTGTCTAACAAGTAATGCTTAAAAATTTTCTTAATTATTTTAGCCAAACAAAGTGAGCTTTTTAAGTTGGTTGAAGAATTTGCCTCAATATGGCAGAATTCGAAATTTAAATCAACCCTTTTATGATGTAAAATGCCATTTGAAAAAGAAAATTAATCAAATTATTGCCGAGAAAAAAAAATTATCATTTTTCTCTGAAAATTTTACCTTGTTTATACATAGCAAAATTAAATCAAACATTAAACTTAAACAATATTTGTTAGAAATATCGAATTCAAAAACTAGACATCTTCTTATTGACTTTCGGGTCAGTGATGGTGACTATATTTGGATATCGAAATTTAAAGGTGTCAAAATATACCATTATATAAGAAGATTTGCAAATTCTGGACTTAAAAAATGAAATTGATAATGAACTACACTTTTTGTTAAATTGTACTAAAAATACACCTGATAGAAATGGCTTATTTTCGTTCATAGATCTTAGATATAAAGAATCTGTCCTTTCAAGTTGTTGATTATCATAGTTCTACTGTTGAAAGGATTAAACTTTAAAAGTTCGAGCTTTAACGAGAACTTTTATGTTTAACCCCTAAAACAGTAGAACTATGGTAATCATCGACTTGCAAATGATAGATTTTATTTCTCTTATTCTAAAATTAATGACATGTTCATGTGTTTTAGTTTCTATCCCGTCTCGGGACACTACAGTCAATATTGCAACATTACCAGATTTGAAATTTTACATTGCATGAAAATGAACAAAAGCAAATCGATAATTTGTGATTCGAGATGAATAAACGATGTAAGCTTTGAGTAAATACTGTTTACATTGATTTATACTCGAAATAAGTTTATTAAGTTCTTGACCTTTTCAATATCCACTGAAATCGCGAGATCAAGTAACCCATACGTTGGAGAAATCATTGATCTCCCATGCTTTGAAATTGACGAGAACAATATAAGAATTACAGAAATCCTCATTTTATAAAAGATAAACTACTCAATTAGTTGAAACAAATTTAAAATCAAAACTCTAAACTTTTGTCAGCAAAGTAAACACTTGAACAAGTAAAGTCCGCAAAATAAAGTATCCGCGAAAATAATAGGATTGACAAGTTAAGTGCTTGAGGTCCATGACCTTCCTCACAAACCCTTGACGGATTCGGCCTATATTTATTATGCTGTGTTTCTACAGAACTAGCAACATGACAAATCATAAAATTTATTATGGTTTTACAAATGACATTTCTGTATTCGGGTTTACTTCCCTTATTCAAAAGCAACCTGCTGAATCAATGAAAAACAAATTTAAATCACTTTTATTGGCTCACCAATGTGTTTCTGGCGTAGGTAACCAGTCCAACAAATATAAGCCAAAAATGTCAAGGGTTTGCAGGGTACACATAGACCATAAACACTTGACTTGGGATGATGCCGGAATTGAGTATACATTTGTATTGTAATTTACCATAACTCATCAACTAAGGCTACAACTAAATCAATAAGGTTTTTTATCTAAAAACCTATGAAACACATATTTGATTTACATTGAATTTTCTTTTATTGCAAATGGTGAATGAAAGGATTTGGAGTAAATGCACATGAGACAAAGTCTCTACAAATACATGGTAAAACAAGCAAAGGAACAACGCTTTTATTGTTGTTTTTCATCTTGAAGTCACCATAAGGCATTTAAACAATGAGCTTTGTTTATAACTCATAGTAACGTCAAGACGGCCACTAGCACCGGTTTGAACGGAATTCTTTGCTAATTAAAAGGATTTTTTTTTTCAAAATGTCACTTGTGTGTTGGTTTTTGCGAAATTCTTTTGTTACGTCACAGAAACATTGGAACCATTTGTATGCTGGTGAATGAAAGGATATGGAGTAAATGTACATGAGACAAAGTATTTACAAAAACATGGTAAAAACAAGCTAAGGAACAACGCTTTTATTGTTGTTCTTCATCTTGAAGTCACCACGAGGCCTTCAACAATGAGCTTTGCTCATACCTCATAGGAAGTTCAGGACGGCCCAAGCACCGGTTTGAGCGGTATTCTTTGCTAATTGTCAAACAACGTCACATCAATGTCTTCACTGGTCATGGATGCGGGGTTGTCAACAAACATTAATTTAACTGGCAAAGTGCTCTTACAATCACTGTCATCCGTTTCCCGACAAAAACACTAGTGTCTTAAGCTAGTGGATGATTACAACATATATACAAACACAGGGTACTCATCAAGTCGATTGTAAGAAAACTTGGCATTATAAAATAGTGAGATGTGGGCATTTTGAACAGGTGGTAAGAATTACATTTCGAAATTACAAAAATAAATGCCAAAATTTGAAAGTATGATAGTATATCCATACAAGAAATTCTCTCACGAACAAGTATGATGTCTTATTGCGATTACATAGTTCTTGTTTTATCATTGTAATATATAAGTGTTGGCTGCAAAGGGACGTCGCATTTTTTTCATTTTGATGTACTAAAGACAGTTTTGTCTATAATTCCGATTAAAGAAATAAATATATAAATATTTCTGTATGTCATCTCGAATTCAATGGAAACATATATTTTTGTGATTTTTTACGATTACAAATGAAATTCAAAGGGAACATAACTTTGATTTCAGTGTCTAGGAAGTTTATTGTTATGCTAGTTAAATCATTTTCCATATGACCGTACATCACTAACTTGATGTGGGAGATAATTGACAAACGCATTATATTTGGTCGTATTTAGATAAAACTCTATAAAAGTAAAAATTATTTAACGATTTCCATCTCATTACACAAAAACTGATGATCTAAAAAACACTCAGACAAAAAGCAAATAAAAAAAACAAACACAATAAAAACAAAACAAAATAAAAACAAAAAGGTTAAAAGTAATTAACAATTGCAATCTTTTTACACAAAACTGGTTATCTTAAAAAATCACTCGGACAAACAAATAAACAATAAAAAAACAAAACAAAATACAAAAACCCCAAAACATCAACAATAAACAAAAACATCAACTAAAAACAAAAACATCAACAAAAAAACAACAAAGACAAAACAGAACAGAATTAAAAAAAGAAACAAAAACAAGAACAACAAAAACAAAAGTGTAAAATTGATTAACGATTGCAACCTCATTACACAAAAACTGATTAGCTAAAAAAATCACTCAGACAAACAAAAAAAAAAACAAAAACAAAAAAACAAAAAAGCAAAACAAAACAAAATACACAAAAAAAAACATCATCACATCTGTGGTTGTTCATATGTTGTTATTGAGGTTTTTTTTAGCTAGGCTCTTGTCGGGGCAACGGGTGACAGCAATTGTAGGAATACTAGAACACTATGCCAGTTATTTTTATGTTTGTTGACGATCCAGCATCAATGACCTAAAGCAAAGATGCATGGATGTGGCGTTGTTCGACATCTATAAAGGAAATCAACTCAAACGGTTGATATGGGCTGATTCGAACTTATAATAAGATGCGAGCAAAATTCATTGTTAAAGTCCTCATGCAAGCTTCAAGATGAAGAACAACAAAAGGGATTGGTTCCATTAACTGGTTCTTCAATATGTTTGTACAGACTTTGGATAATGTGCATTTACTCCATATCCTCTGAATATTTATTATAAATTTTATTTTTACGGGCTTCTTTGATAGGTATTTGTTACTTTGCTTTACAGACTTGGTCATGGAGTTAGTAGTCTACCTGTTTTGGATTATATTCGTATGTTTATTATACATACTATAGGGAAATGGGACAGAGGAAGGGGAGTTTTGGGTACCCATAAACTAGTTTAACCCTACCGCTGGCTTTCGCTAGTGCCGGTACCAAGTCCGAGTTCCCATCGTTGTTTACGTTTATCTTTTGTATTTTTATTGTCGTTTTTTGTTTTTGTTTTGTTTTTTTCTTTGTAGTTCCTTGTAATTTTGTGGGATGTGACTATGTTTTTCGGCCATTGTAGGTGTTTCCTGTTATCTTTTTTTATTCTATATACATTTGAAGACCTATATGCTCAGTTTTTTATTTTTGATATTGTTGATTCATTCAATTGTTTCAGCTGAGCTGGTATCATTCCACAGAGGATATAAAGGCAAGTATTACAACGGAACATCAATTGGGACCAAACCATCTTTTGTGAGGAGTGCCATCGAGTGCTTACTTTTGTGCAAGACTGTGAAGTGCTGCTTTGCTGCAAATTTCAACAAAAACACGGGGAAATGTGTTTTGAAATACCAAATGGATCCTCAGATAGAACCTAAGCTTGTGGCTGACAGTCGCTGGAATGTGATACTACTGTTTCGTAAGAATGTATCCTCGGATAGAACCTAATCTTGTTGCCGACAGTCGATGGAGTGTGATACGCCTGTTCTAAGACATACTTCTATATACATGACCTTTAAGAATGAAAAGTATAGTCGGCAATGTTCTATTATTGTACATCTTTGATCAAGAAAAATTTTATAACCCAAACAAATATCAGTAGTCCTGTAGATATTGTGGCTACTCGAATCTGAACGGTATTTCAAGTTTTTAAGGAGGTTCGCTCCTCGTGTGTTGGGATTTCTGTCAGATTTTCGGAATTCTCTGGTTTTATCCATTTAAAAGCATTATAATTTTTTGCCAATGGACCCCCGTTATTTTTCCCATGATTTCATTTTATACATCTTAATCAGTATTCTCTGAACATTTCATTTATTCTGTCACATTTATTAGTGGTCAAACTTTGCTAATGTTAATCCTATGAAAAATCCGAGGAGTGCAGTTTCCCGCCAAATTTTCAATAATTTAAATCTCAAAAACTAAATCATCAGCCTATCATTTTTTTCACTTAAATTAATTCTTTTTAATTTTCTAACAAAAAATCACATTTTAAAAAAAATCAATTTATTTTCAAAAAGAGTAGCGAACCCCCTTAAATGCACAAATAGTAGGTCAGAGTATCAAATGGCTACAATTCAGATCAGAACAGAAGCAAATTAGAAAATTTTTAAACGAATTTAAATGAATTTCTACAGGAAAATGGAAGTAGATGTGATGGATCTAGTTAAAAAAAGGGTAGAACAAAAATTTAGATATTCCGTCAGGTTATATTTCAAACATTTATATAATGATAGTTATAATGAAACTTGATACTGTGTTATTAAAAATAAAAATTAGTTTCTATGTCCACAGCAAAAATATCATATTTGTGCCCAAGTAATTAACTTAACACTCGAGCCTATGGACTGTTTTGTGTAAGCTGTACAAACCGTTTCATAATGTCGACCGTCCCTATAGGTATCACTTCCGTCGTCCATGTCAATTTCTTTTGAAATGCCTTGTACCAAGTCAGGACAACTGCGGTCGACTATTTTGCCGGTGGTTTCCACCTGATTTGTCTTTTTGTCTCATGGACTTCGGCTTTTGACCATTGTGTTCGGTAATTTTGTTATTACCCTCATTTATGTAAGACAGTTTAGTGTAAACAATTATGGCACATCTATTAGAACAATATCGGATTTTACGGAACTATAAAGTAACATTGCATCCGAATTCAATATAATTTATTTGCTTGCACTTCGTTTAACCCAATATTTATTGAGTAAAGAAGTGCCATAATTGTATTATTACATATGATTTACACGACTAAAGCAAATGAAGACACACAAAAGGGACGTGATATATCTAAATCGGGTGTAGAAGGGGAGGATAGTGGATCCCTGGAAACGCCAATCTAATTCAGCAATATCATAATTTGTCATGATCAGCTGCGCAATATCAAAAATCAAAGAGCATCTAAATTTCTTATTTTTCTTTATAGAAACAAAAATTTGATTATTTACTATCATTTCCAATCATTTCAAGCTCGAATACAACACAAAAGACCCGTATTAACTATGAACATATGTCATATGCTTTTGTATATATATAAGCATATAACATATGTGTATAGTTAATACGGGTCTTTTGTGTTGTATTCGAGCCGGAAAAAGGTTCAATTTCTTTACGAAATAAAGATCAATAAATCAATATATTGAAAAGGAATCACTAATAAATGAACACGGTTGAGCTCAGGGCGATTTATATGTAAATTATTGTAAATGATTGTGAATAATTGTTTTTCGTCAATTAAAATTTTCTCAAAGAATTGTTATTTAGGAAAAATTATAAGTATAACCCATTCCAATTTAAATTTGCAATTCTAATGATTGCAAATGTTGTGCCACCAGTTTTGAGAGATAGCATTTTTTTAATAAGCATAATTTCAGGAATGACATGGGAAAATGATAAGTATAACTCATTCCAATTTAAATTTGCAACTCTTATGATTGCAAATCTTGTGCCGCCATTTTTGAGAGATAGCATTTTTTATGAATAAGCATAATTTAAGGAATCACATGGGTCTTAAAAAATCATATTTCTAATTACAAACAAACGATAACAATTAACACCTACAATAGCCGAAAACTACAATCACACGACACGATCCACAAGTGAACCACACCAGAAAAACACTCATGACGAAAAGAGACAAATATAAATAACGATAGGAACTTGAGATAGCCAGACTTAGTACAAGTTTATATCCTGGCTTGATTTAACACAGTTACAATTTAAAAAACATGGGAATTTCAAAATCCCGTGGGAAAATGCAGTTTGGGAAAATGCAGTTTCCCGTGGGATTTTGAAATATTCCATTGGGACCTTAGATATTCCCATGGGATTATTATTAAACATTGGAATATTTTTCTCCTGTGGGAATATTTTAAAATCTCATGGGAAAATGCATGGGATTAGGAAAATCCCATGTTCTTTAAACATGTTAAATGAGGGTCTCATTGGGAGGTTCAGATCCCGGATCCCACTACTTATCGTTTTGTTAAATTTTCGTTTCCCGCTCATCATTTTTTGGTTTTCCCGATTCACGATTATTGACTATTTAGAAAATAGAGTAACATGTAACCAGTGATAACATTTTCAGATAATATGGTATTTTGATTGGGTAAGCTAATTAATAGCAGTTTACGCTTAGAAGAGAAGACTTTTGACGCTTATAAGAGAAGGCTTTATAATGTATTTGCATTTGAGTTTATTGTTTAACTTTATACCTAGCTCTCGATCATTTTGAAAAAGACTCAGACACGATGAACATAATTGGAAAGTCGATTCTGAAGCCATCAAACCTATTAGCATACAAACTTTCAGTGCCTGTGTTGAATTTTAGTAATTTTAAGCTTCTTTTCATTCTGAGTGAATCAAGTGTTTAAACTTAACCTTGCAGACACAATAAGACCTTCAGGGTTCTTGAAATTTAAAAGCCAATCAAGGGCACTGTGATCTGTCCTTACAAGAAACGGTACCTCATCTATAAATGCTTTATAGCAGACACTACTGCAAGTAATTTACGACGAGTTACGCAATAATTCCGTTCTGGTTTATTCAAACTTTTACTAAAATAAGCTATCGTGGTCTCTTTATCATTCTGTATTCGAGATAATACAGCTTCTATTCCAAAGGAGCAGGCATTGATGTCTAATACAGTCAGAGCTCTTTCTAACGGAAACCAAAGGGAAGAGAGTATACTGCCCTTTATAGACAGGTGGCCTTTATATGGAGGTTACTTGTTTTGCATTGAAATAAAATTCACAAATTTGATTCTAATATTTTCAATGTAGTCTAATATCAATTTCGTAATAATTAGTTTTGTATGTTTAAGACTGTGTTTTAGGGTAAAAAATTATGATTTTCAAGTACGATCGCTTCAGAAAATATTTCGAGGTTTAAGATAACTTAAACTTATAATCACCACTTCTTTCCAAAGTCAATTGTTTTGCCTGTCCGCTATTAAGAGTTTAAAGGCAAATTCAGACCTAAAGGGAATGCCAGCTGCCCGCGTTGAACGGTACCCGTTTTAAAAGGGTATTTATGATAGGAAATTGCATCGGGGGACTCCAGACTACCCATCATGAACAGGTGCCCGCTTTATAGAGGTGCCCATTAATACAAGTCTGACTGTTGTTACGTTTTGCTGTTTTTCTTGTGTCTGGGATTCCGAAAATTTTTGCCTACTCAAGACAGTTTTTAAGTTTGTCTGTTGCCGCCTGACACTCTCATGTCATTTAATATTTTCACCCTTTTAAGTCAGCTAATGTAGGGATCTGGCTATTTCTGGAAATTTTTATATACCTGCGGTAGTACGAGCAACGTTCTAACGACACTTCTCTCATCTCTCTCTGATTTGGGCACTGGCCATCAAATATTCCGTCGCCCATATTTTACAATACAAAACAACAGGATGCAGTCGGAGATCAAAGGGTATTTTCCAGACTGGCGTCACTGATTATACGTACATACATGTAGTTTTCGATGACGAAAACTGAAATTCCCGCTTATTAAAATTATCATTTTCCCGATTTCCAGACCCATTTTTATCTAATTTCACGTATCCCGCTCTACTTCATTTCCCGAGTTCACGCACAATAATTTGACTTTCACGTTTACAGAAAAACGGTTGATACCGTATCACGCTTAGACCCCGATATTGCAATAGACCATATCCCAGTTCTGGTATTTAGATACACCCGCTGTTGTTTGTCCGCCGTACGTCACAAACGTGTCCGCCCCATGTGACCAAGAATGTACTTCAACAACATAGTTTTATGACGTCTTAGGCTTTATGACGTAACGTTTTCTATACTGTGACGTGATCTGGTTAATACAATTGTGTAAAAGTGTGCACAAATATGATTTATTAAGTCCCATGAAATTCCGAACATTTGGTTATGTACATTAGTGGTACCTCCAAAAAAAATGTTGGACAAAATTGGCAACCATTGGAATTGCAAATTTGAATTGGATAGAGTTGTGCAAGTTCTTAAATAGTGTATATCTTTTGAACGGTATATATTTATATCTCTCATTTCTGTCTTGTTTCACTTTTCCTGGACAGAGAGAGAAATCGTTTCGCCTCTGTAGAGAGAATGTTGTTCTCGACAAGTAATTGGCCGAAATTCAATTGCAACGTCAAATGTGATTGCCGTTTTCCGACTTAACCTTTTAACGCCATGAAAAAGGCGACCATGCCTGATGACGTCATGTTCAAAAAACACATTTATTTCAGATCGTCAAATAAGGGGGTTATACTTCAGTCAAAAATCCCCTTGAAATCATTTGAGAAATAAATCCAGAACCATATCTGGTGAGAAACGACATTTCTACACTCTCTATAGTTAAATTTTCAAATAATTTAAACGCTCGTTTCTCGATAGATGCACTTTTGGATTCTATATTTAAAAAGGCAGAGAATCTAGAACGGTATTTCCAGTTTACAAATGCATCAATAGTTTGTCAGAGTATCGAATGACTGAAGTTTATATCAAATCAGAAACAAATTAGGATATTTGGTACCATGTAAATGAAATATGAATAAATTTTGACGGAAAATGGAAATAGATATGGAGGTTTAAGTTTAAAAAAGGTTTAAAAAAATAAAATTCAGATATTCCGTTAGGTTACATGTTAAACATTTTTATATTCATAATGTCAATGAATTAGTCAGAAATAAAAATTCGTATTTTAATTCATAGCAAAAATATCAGTAAATGCCTATGTCTTAAAACTCAACACCCGATGCCGCGGACTGTGTGAACCATTTCATTATGTGGACTGCCCTATAGTTACCATAGCATTTGTGTATATGTCTGTTACAGTACATTTTATATATATGTTAAGGATTTTCCATAGAAGTTGTGATATAGGAAAAAAATCATTGCGAATTGTGATTGATTGATTGATTGAATATTGTTTAACGTGTACTGAGCAGTATTTCAGCTATATCAAGACGAGAACGAGTTTGATAATAAATAATCACTTTGGGGTATGGAAAGGGTCATAGGACGGGATATTCTGACTGTCACTAGAAAAGTAGGATGAAATGGAAAGGGGAACATAAAATACATGATACCGAAGTCACTGTTAATGAAAGCGGAAATCCAAGTTCTGGAAATAAGCAATCAAGTGAGGAAAATTTGAAAAACAGAATATCTTGAAACACAAATTTAAATAATACATTCAAAATTGGATCAAAAATATTCCAAAGTAGCAGAAGCAAGTGATGAAAACACACAAAAACTCAAAGACGAATTCAGTCGACTAAGTTACACAACAAATATGCAAATGGAAACAAAATATCAAGATCTGAAACATTACATAGTAAAGGTACACGGTGAAGTGATTACATAAAGTGAGAAAATTGTTAATATAAGTGAAAAAAATACTACAAATATAATCAAAAGATACATGAATCAGATTCTGAAGATGAGGAATCCGAATATGAAAATAATTCAAACAAAAATGAGAAAAATTCTACACAACATGCAACAACAACAAAAAGTGTGAATAGTAAAAATAAAAAAGCAGTACAAAAATCATCACTTGAAATGTCGTCTGAGAATTTAAATCAAATTTAAGATGAACAGAATGTGGAAAGCAGTAAAACAGTATATGACATTGATTGTTGGATACTTGCTACGTCAATAATCAAAGATCTAGTTTCTAGTTGCCAAGAAAATGTATCGACGAAAACAACTAAAAATCACTACTTTTAGAGACAAAACTATTAGAGCAGCAAGAAATATTGTAAAATATAGTAAAGCATACCCTGCTACTATAATGCTACAAATAGGTTCTAATGACTTAGATTTTGAAGAAGAAGCAGATCCAGTATTTACAGAAATGGTAGAACTAATCGAACAATGCAAGTTAAAATGGCCAGAAACAAAATTAGTTGTGGGTGAAATTCTTCCACGTTTCTTTAAAATAGATCTGAAAATAACAAATCTGAACGTTAAAGATTAGATTTCAACAAAAAAGTAAATGAGGAACAAATAGATTTAGGTTTCATTGTAGTGAACCAAAGTAACTTAACCCAAGTAGATTTTATAGATGGGATTCATCTAAACCAAAGTGGAATTCCCATATTTGTACAAACACCAAAGAAAAATTAAATGGTCTAATAGGAGTGATCAGTGATCAAAATCAACAACAAAATTCGAGCTATATACAAAGATACAACAATCATAGTCCAAGACAACATTTTGCGAAAACAGCAATATCAAACGATAATTATGAACAACAGAAGAAAATTATTACAGAAGTAATGAATCGCGTCGTAACCAATTAGAAGGAAACTATTATAAAAGATACCATTCAAGTAACCAACCTCCAAGGTTGCGCGAATCAAAACCGTACAAATTTGAAGATAGTGAGTATATTGAAAATTATCCATACGCATCATTCAAAGATCCAAGGAATAACACAGGAAATTTTTACAATCAACATTCAAAATATGATGTTTGTGAGGAAAATATATATTTTCCGAAATTCATATAATTTTGAAAAACGACGGAAACAAAGTGAGGCACACATGTCAAATCAAGATGTAGATGTCAATTGGTTAAAGAAACAACCCTTAACCAAGCTGAAAAATCAGTAGAATACAATTTGTACAATAAAGTTGAGATTATTCACGGTTGTATGTCAATTTTGCTAATTTTTTGAAGTGTTAGAATTGAAACTTTTTGAAAATCTTAGGTAAAAGTCAGATTTTATTTTAGTTTATAGTTGTAACTCTCTCACCTTGTCTGTTTTAAAAGAATCATTAAATAAGGTATTTCTTATACTTGTAAATATAAACCTGGATAAAGGTAACTTTTATTTACAACTTATTTTCCCAAATACATGTATATAAAAAGGGAGACAATTCAATCTGGTAGTCAAAAATGAAAATAGAACCAAACCTTGATAGAGGTTATTTATTCACTATATATATGCTATAGTACAAACGGGGAGATAAATCAATCTGCAAAGTATTTAGTCTTGTTATTTTAAAGATTAATGTATATGAAGGGAGATAATTCAATATGAAAAGTGTAAGTTCTGATTATTTTGGGTAAAAAAAATCTTGTATATCATAATTTCAAAATATTTGAAAAGTTCTTCGTATATAGTATACAATTACACTTTAAAGCTTATAGTATAGTAGGACACTGACTTATTTTCCTTTGCTCACTTATCCAAAAAGACAGTAGTCAGCTCATAAAAAACATATATGTAAGATTATTATAATCTTAGATATCGTTGAAATTATGACTTGGTTGCTCAATACTGTGGTATTTAGTTATCTAGTCAATATACACATGTTTTGAAATGTAAGAACTGACAAAACAAATGGCGACAAATTAAAATGAAAATTTTGTATTGAACAAAATTGTTCTCTGAACTTTATAGAGAAAATAAACTAAAATATGAATTAATATATATATATATAGTACAAAAAAGGGGGAACTGAAATGTTGAATACAGTTATTATTATTAAAAAGCTGCCTTCTATATGCCAGTTCTGATTATTTCTATACTATTTTATTGTAATGAGTAACCAAAGTTATATATTACTATCTTGTCCTGGAATATCCATGGTCTTACGGACAAGCATACCATGCATACGGATGAACTTATTCTCAAGAAAATGACAGCAGATATAAACATTTTAATAGAAACCTGGAAAGGAGAAAGTTACAATACCCAAATTGAAGGTTTTATTTCTATAACTAAATGTAGAAAAAAAACACAAAAAATCTAAGAGACATAGTGGTGGAATAATAATTTATATCAAAAAAACTATTTTAAAGGTATTTCCTTTTTATCAAAAGGAACAGATTCACAAAATAGAGCATGGCTCAAACTTGATAAAACAATTTTCGGTCTAGAAAAGGATTAATACTAATGTGCTGTATATATCCCACCAAAAAACTATATAAATTTACATGCCATTAACAATAGCTACATATGGCGTATCAGCCATAATTGTTATCTTTGACGTACCTTAAAATAGTTACCTGTGACTTGCAATCAATAAAAGTTACCCTGTGATATAAAGGGAAGCATATCCTGCTCTTCGTACGACATACGTCATACGTTAACGGCCAGTGAACCAATCAGTAATTACCATAAAAACGTCAAAATTTGCAATTTTAAATTTATGAAAAAACTTGAAAACGTAAACGTAAAAACTTTCTAATAAAATTTTTGTAGGGGTTCACACTGATTTTTTCTGTCATTTTTTTCATTTTTGTTTACTTGTTTTCTGCTGGTTATGAATTGCTGTGTTTCTCATTTATTTTATTAGTAAATAAAGGGCAATACAAAAAGATATAGTCTTATTCTAGGTCGAGGAATAAGGGTATGTAATAAATGGAGTATGGATATTTCTATGGTATGGAGATTTAATTCATGCATTCTATGGATCTAAGTGCAACTGTTTGAAGGCTGAACATCTAAGATACCCCAACAAATGTTTTTTTTTAACCTGAATGATATATGTTATTCGGGTTTGCCCTTGATCAAATATGTACGCCGGTGGGGAAATTGTTTAACCTAGAAACCTATATGGGAAAACACTTCCAAAAGCATTTTTCATCTGACTGTAAAGCCAATTTGAACCAAAGTTGCCCAGACTAGTGTTTACCTGGTCTCCTTACAAAAAATTGTTTTTCGGGTATGCACTTTTTCCGAGATGACCGGAATATGGAACATAGCTTCACAAAAGACCATATTGAAATACTTTCAAAGATCTTCTCCTCTGAAACTAGATTGCAAATTTGAACCAAACTTGTCGACAATAGGCTTCAGATGATCTGCTTTAGAAAAGTGTTTTTCAGGTTCTCATTTTATCAAAGATGACCGCTTTCAGGGAACATAGTTTTACCTTGGTCCTACGGAAGAACACATTCAAAGACCCTTTCTTCTGAAACTGTTTAGATTAATTGAAATCAAACTCAGCCAAAACGGTCTTTAGATGGTAACTTGGGAATGGTGTTTTTTTTCAAGTTTAAACTTTATCAAAGATTGCTGCCAACGGGGAACAAAGTTTAACATTCGACTCTTTAGGAAAACACATTCAAAAATCTTCTTCCTTGAAACTGCTGGACCATTTGAAACCAAATATAGCAACAATATTCTTTCGGAAGCCCATTGCAAACACGGGGTTTTCAGGTTCGAACTTTAGCAAAGATGGCAGCAAGCGGGGAACATTTTTTAAGTTTGGATCTTAACTGAAAGAGATAGAAAAATCTTCTAATGAATTATTGATTGGATATAAGCCAAACATAGTATGACCATAACTCATGAGAGGCGGTCTGTCTGTTATGCAAGATGGTGGTCAGTAGGGTAAATAGTTTAAATCGGACCCTATGACATTAATTTCTCTGCATGGTTTACATATGAGACCCTTAAATGAATGTCTGTATCGGCCATGGCACAGATCAGCGATATAGGCTTTTGAGAGCCTCATATTTGTTGTTTATTTTCGACCAAGAAATACATAAAAGCAGGAAAGACTCCTAGTTAAAGACATGATAAATCCATCATATCCAACGTCAGCAATAGTTGCTTGTAACAAGTCCAACGTCATAGCAATAGTTACTTGTGACAAGTCAGAATACACTTATATACTTACTCTGAGGTCAGTAGCAAGTTATGTTTCCCCGGAGACACATACATTTCCTGAGACTAGTTGGTATTGAAAAGAGCCATAAACGAGGTATTTTTCGGGTAGGTAGTACAGAACCTTTTTCGTACCGAAATCGAAAATCAACAGTTTCAAAAACTATCATGCGGCAATAAAGAAAAAAAATGTGAGGTATAATAATGACACGCAAAATAAGAATTTACATTATTATTAGCAATAGCTATACACATGGCGTATTATCCATAATTGTTATCTTTGACGAACCTTAAAATAATTACCTCTGACTTGCCATCAATAAAAGTTACCCTGTGGAAGAGAGCATATCGTACTGCACCCGTCATACGTCTACGACCAGTCAGTCAATTAAAGATAAAGTCAAAATTTGGAATTTTGAATTTATGAAGGCATAAAAGCTTTTCGATAAAAAAGTTTTTGTAGGGGTTAAAACTGCTATAGCTTTCGTTTTGTATCATTCTTTTTCATTTTTGTTTATTTGTTTTGTGCTGGTTATGAATTGCCGTGTTTCTCACTTACCTTACTAATAAAAAAAGGCAATGGAAAAAAAATATAGTCTATTTTTAGGTGGAGGAATAATGGTACGTAATAAACGGAGTATGGATATTTCTATGGTATGCAGATATAATTCACGCATTGTATGTTTTTAAATGCAAACTACATATTAAATGAATTTGAAAATTGAACGTCTTAGGTACCCCCAAAAATCTTCATTTTATTCTTAGAATGGACTGAATTTGTTTTGGTAACGCAATGACATGACCTTTTCATTGGTTAAAAGTGTACATAAAATTTAAAATTTAACAAAACCAATGATGGCAAATCAATGATATTATGATACCTGTAGCTACCTCAAGCCCACAGGCGATCATGCAGTTAAGTCCCACACACTTGTCGATGAGACCAAAACTCCGCCTCCCGCACGTGACGATTGATGATGATTGACGTAGAAATCAAAATTTTATCACAACAGCAGTGCTTACAATTTCGCAAAGTGCAGTGAATGTTATTTAATTTAAAAAAAAAAAACATGCAAAAAATGTTTACTTTAAATGAACTTCTAATGGAAAATAAAGTAATGGTCCGTCTTATTCATTTTGTATGTTTGTGTGTCTTCATTTTTTTCTTTTCCGTGCAGTGCTCATCTTAAGTCTGTTTCTTTGTTTTCCCGATGTTGTAATTGGCCTTGGATTGTTCGTTTTAGATTGACGGTTCGGTTCTCAATTTCTTTAACACCACTTGATATCGGTAGACATATAATACCATTTTGAAACACAATAATTTATTGATACTGATATACAATCACGGTTTATTCACAGTAAGTTATAAAACCAGAACTGACCTTGATTTAGTTGGAGCTGGTTTTGACATTCAAAATGCTTCTACTGGACATTACACGTATAGCTATCATACTAAAAGGTAAAAAGATGAAATATGCTGAATACTTGTGCTTTTGTATAAATCTTTTGCTTACATTGTACTAGTATTTACATTAAAATTAATTCATTTAAGTTTTATGTCAATGAAGAAAATGTTTTATACAAAAATATAAATACATTTGTATCAGGTCAAGTTCCTATTGTAAAATAAAAAAATGATAATCGAAAAGTATTTGAAAATGTTTGATAAAGAAAATAACAAAATATCGCAGTTGTTGTAAATTTTTGTCTCTGCAAAATAGTTAGTTTGACTAATATTTTCTCACATTTGAGATAAGCCACTACCTATTTTCAGTCGTTTGAGAAATCCTTTTCTCACTTTTGAGACAGGTCAGTTCCTATTTTTAGCGGTGTGAGATTTTTCTGTCTCACACCACTCCATGTGAGACAGCCTCGTGCATACTATGACGTCATTGACATCATGGTGAGTCGTTAAGTAATGGTGGATGGTAAGGACAACATGGCGGCACCGAAAAAGCTTTCATGAACAAAAGTGAGGAAATTAATCAAACACCGTTGAAAATGCAAGATTTAGAAATCTCAGACACCCTCGGGTAAGATTTCAATGGTTTCCTGATTCGGCAAGCCTCGTCAGAGAAATACTGAAATCTTACCCTTGGATGTCTGAGATTTCTCGATCTTGCACTTTCACCGATGTTAGATTCATATAGTCTTAACCCACGTGTGAGATGGGAATTTTACATGAGAACATACATTATGACGTAAGCGACGTCATAGTAGATTGCTAAGACATGGCGGACGCCAACTATAGTCTGATCGTACAGAAACTTGTATTTTGCTTAAAGATGTGAGAAAACAATCAAACGCCTTTTGAAAATGCAAGATTTAGAAATCGCAGACACCCTCGGGATTTCAATGATTTCCGACAGAGCAGGCCTCGTCAGAGAAATTTTGAATTTTTACCCTTTGGGGTCTGAGTCTGGGATTTTTCAATCTTGCACTTTCAATGCTGTTTGATTTTATAGGGTCTGTAAGTTTCGTAATGTGACTCACCAGAATCCACGATAAACAGGCGATTCGGAAACACTTCCCACCAAAAAATGACGTCTGAGGAATATGACGTTCAAATTTTTGTTTTAAACGTTATATATCTTTGTTTAGAAAAACCCTATTAGCCTGTTCAGTGCAGATTAAATCAGATCATTTGAGATACCATAAACAAATATACGATTAAAAGCTGATAGAAAACAAAGAACCAATAAAAATGTAGGATTTAAATGCGAAGCAAAAATTAGCCAAGGACAGAGCCATGCACGAGGTTCCAAGATGCTCCTTAGTTTTAAACAAGTGTTCTGAAATTAAGATTCTCCCCAAAAAATCGATCAGGTAGATTGTAATGGCAAATTTTACTTTTTCAAGTCATTCAAATACCAGTTGTTAAAACATACCTAAACCGAAAATTACCACCGCTCCTATCATATGTATGTAACCAGCACTCAGAAATTAGATGGCTTGAAACAGCATTTTCTGAGAAGATATTTACAGGGTTTTCCAATAAGGTCCAATGTTAAATCAAGTATCCAACTAGCGGAAAGTTTGGATGAGGTACGAACCTGCCAGATATTCCTTTCAAAGGGAACAAGCCATGCACGTTTGTTACCAAATAGATGTATGGTTCCAACCGGCCATTTGGTTTGAGATATCTTTAAAGAAAAATTTTCAAAGGACAAACAAAAAGCGGATAGACCGTAGACGCCAAGTGATACATTGTAGCAAAGCTCATCCCAGGTTTAGCTAGATGAACTTATACGAGTCTTCTAAGAGCCTGTATTGCTCATTTCTACCACGACTATAGCTTTAGTGAAGATCTATAAATGCATTTTTGGAATTAGTTCCAGTGTTAAACAGTGTTCCCTAAAGTGGTCATATTCAATGAGTCGGAAAGGCAAGATCTTTTTTATTGACGGAGACCACCTAAATACTGTTGTGAAGAAGTTTGTTTCTCATCAGACAAGTATTATAAGGAAAAAATCTTTGATATGTTTTCCATAGTTTTTAACTTCATTTCAATTATGTAAAAAAAAACTTTTTTACTTGAATGATTTCAAGTGACTCTGATATAAGTTGTTGAAACCTATCATGACCAACCAGACACCATTTCAAAATTATTACAATTAAGTTTGATTGGACCAATATTTGAGAGAAAATCTTTTAATATAATTCCTAAAGTTTCTGATGATAAACTGTGTTTCCAGCTTGCAGTAATCTTGGAGGAGGTGTGTACTTGCCGGATACTTTTTGTATTGGATATTTTAAGGGCTATTTGGACTAAATTTGGTTTGAGATGGCCTAGAAAAATTAACGAAGAGAAGATCTCAGGAGGATATTCTTTTGAGGTTCAATTTTTAACTATGTTTCCTGCGGCCTGTCATTTTGGATGAGGCACAAACTGCTGGAAGTTGTTTTACCGGCAATCTAATTAAAATCAGATCTACCAATTGTCCTTTACAGTCACAGCATGGTAGCAGTGACTGTAGGGAATATTTGGCAGATCTGATTTTAACTAGATTGCTTTTACGGAGACCAAGTTTGGTTCAAATTGACAAATTGGTTTCCGAGGTCTTTAACTGAACATTTTCAACGAACGAAAGAAAAACGGAGAGGCGTGTATTGGCCATCTTGACCATGGCTGTAGTTTTATATAAATAAAGATCTATAAATGCAATTTACCTTCCGGTCCAATGGTAAACAATGTTCCTCACTCATAGTTTTGATGCAGGAGGTCATCTGCGATGACATCGGGACAGCATGGAACGTTTATATTTGATGGGGATACATTAGTAGCCGTTTTTTCCTATGTTCGGTTCTGATTTTAAAAGTAGTTACATAAAAGATCTTTCAATGTATTTCCCATAGGGTCCATGATTGAGTATGTTCTAATCCCTCTTAGATGATGGAAAACCTGCTGGATATATCTTTTTTTAAAGATAACTAACAAAAAAGTGTCTTTAACATACCCTTTCCACATCTGAGTCTGAGCATTTAGTGTGATCAAAGATTTATACGTGTACGTAGAAAATATCGACAAATCCGTCATTTCAGATTTCAATTGAAAATTGCGAATAATTTCTAGAACAAGCAAAGTAACTTAGTAAGCCGCTTCTATTGCATAATGCATTGAAAATGAATGTAACATTGTTCCATATTTACAATGAATTCAGCTCACTATGAGGTGTGACAAGAGCACATATTTGAAGGCCTTATGGTGACTTCAAGATAAAGAACAACCATTAAAGCGTTTTTCCATTGCCTGGTTCTACTATTTATTTGTAGAGACTTTGCCTTATGAGCATCTACTCCACATCATTTCATTATTTGTTTACGACTTGAGTTTGTATCCCCTCCTGAAGTGTGGAGTACGTAAAAAGTTTTCCCCGTATAAGACATGCATACTCTCTATATTATTCAGCTTTGCTGTATTTTTTTCTTAAGAGGATTTCTAACATGGACATACTATTATATTTTTTTTTTCATTTCATTTATTTTTGTTAATTCCAAATGGTATTCTGACCAACCATTATAGCGCCCATAACTATTTTGTAATGCCAAGTTTTCTTACAATCGA
>MJUU01056476.1:0-13051 GCA_002080025.1 Modiolus philippinarum
ACTCTTCCATCATCAGCGCCATCAGCCTTGTATAATAAATAATTGTCGCTGTTTATTATTACCGTTATTCCCATCTGTGCCGGGGGTAAAAGATTTTGTTCCAACGAGGCAAAGAAAGAAAATCTATTTAGTGGTATTTCTGCTGTTACTTCTTTCCTTAGTTAACGTTGTTCTCGCCTTAAACCCTGTATTAGTATCATCAGCGATTGCAACATTATCAGGGTAAATAAAGCTGTTTTTTCCTAAGCTGTTAACATAACCATCTGAAAGTGTAAGCAATGATTTGACGTGATTTGCTAGAGATAAATTATTACAGTCGTAAACTGTTTTTCCGTTTTGGAGGACTGTCATTTGACTAAGAAAATTTGTTACATCTGAAATAACAGATACTGTGTCGTTGTCCGGTGCTGCTCCGTCAGCTAGTTTATCTACTTTAAACTTGATTAAAAAATACCCATTATACCAGTCATAAAACGAAGCCTTATCATTTATACTAAATTTATAGTCCGTTTTTGTTTGTTGTTGACCATTTGGTGGAGACACTATAGGAGTATCTAGTAAAAAGTTACAATACTCATACCTATCACAGAACTGTGCTCCTCTAAACATTTTTATTACTGGATTATTATTTTTCTTTCTTATATAAAAATGATAGAGTTTATAAGCAGTGTCTTAAACAGGTTAAACAAGAGTCTTGAGCGTTGGAAAAAGAGTAAAACCTATAAGATTTTTGTTTTACTTATGAGATGCTTAAACCGCAAGCAACGTAAAAAATGTGAGTGAACTAAGAATCCAGCCCGTTTTACCCGTCTCAACTGTAGTGAATAACAATTGTTTATTTTCGTTAGTCCCGTAGATAGTAGTTAACTATGTGGAAAAATCTGCGGTTTTCAAAAAACGTTTTTTGAAAACCGCAGATTTTTCCTCATAGTTAACTACTCTTGATTCAGAAAATTTTCTCGATTCTTCCTTTTAGATGCACATTGACTGTACGGTGACCCCGAGATGCTTTGTTTTGGGTCGTTTTAAGCTGGATATGGGATGTCTCCCTGACATTTACCCCATTTCCTTTTTTTCATATTCTTTTGGTTTTTCCTTCAATTATATTTCATTTCAGCTGGAGAAGCACCGTAGATGCACGAAAATGCGTCAAATTCGTTCGAGAGTTGACATTCAACTGACACTATTTGTGTTGCATATTATTTGCACACCATTGCTTGGAAAAAAATGACCTTTTGGCATCACTCCAGGTGGATCATGTGTATCCAATACTGTACATAACAGATACTGTATTTTATCGACAGCATACTTTCAAGCCTATCTAGTACCATATCCCTTTTCTTCTTTAAACGGTCGATGTCATATTCAAACAAATGACTTTCGCCTTGAATAGCGCAATAGGTGGATTACCCAACTAACACGTGGAAACCATCGTTTGAAATCCTCCAAAGGATCGTCGTCTTCTTCCCATTCATAAAAAGTTCTTACACAATAAAAACATTGTTCTTTATGATTAAGATAAACAATATTCAACCTTTGCAAGGTCCACTGGTTGTTGTTTCAGTTGTAAGGGCCATTAGATTAAAGAATCTAGTCCGCGTTATTCCTTGGCATGCTGAAAATCCTTTTCCATAGTAATACAAGGTCTAATGGAAGATGTATATGGAAACATTATGGAATATTGTTGATTTATACAATTAAGGATGAAGGGACAGTCAAAAAAAGTGGCTGAAGGTGTTCTGTATGCACCACATCGCCTGATTTCCACCCACCCAATACACCATTAGAATAAGTACACAGACATTTGTCCTCTATAACAATAAAATAAAATTACTATGAGCGAGATCGAAAGGTTTAAGTACATTTGAAGATTGATTGATTGGTTGATGTTTTACGCCAACTTCAGCAATATTTCAGCTATATTGTGGCGAGAACTGTAAAGAAAATTGAACAATTATATTAAATATATACAATATCAATATAAAACCACTAAAGTTTTATACAAGTAAAAACAAGAGTGTGAAATACGTTTTTTTTGTAGAAAAAAAAAACATTATAGGAGAAATGTCAGTTTAACTGTTACAATATTAGAAATTATTGCTACGGTCAAGCGAGTGGCAAAAGTTTCATTTTAACGAGATGCAATTTTACAACCCAAGCCGGCATTCAAAAACACTGCCTTGGGAAAAGGACAAGAAACACACTTTACACGTTGTCAGTTGATTGCTTGATTGACGGCATTGCATTGAGAAGATTTTGCATTTGATTGGCTGCATAAAAAATAAAACAATTCAATCAAATGCAAAATCTTCTCAGTTCATTGCGTTCAACGAATTCCTATACAAACACCCCTGTCAATCAATTATCAACAATGTTTCTTTTTTCGAGGTCAGTCTTTAAGGGTGTAAAATGTAATCTCTTTGAAATGAAACTTTTGCCACTCGCTTGACAGTTGCAATAAAGATAAATCCATTTAAATCTTACTCAATAAATACATTTGAAGACAAAGTATTCTCACTCAATGGTTTCATCCGCTCAAACGTTCTCTTGTTGTTTTCTTTTTTAAGACATGTTTGACAAAACTGTGGTGAAATTACAATGTTTAAAATAAACAATGAAGTTCAAATGATCGGCTAATATCGCTCTGTATTAATACAAATTCTAATTTTTATCTCTCTATGTCATCGTTATCATTTGCGTCTACAGTTTTCACTGAATGATATTCTTGAAGTTGTTGCGATTTTTATGACGTCTCGAATTCTTTTTCACTGTTCTCGCATGTGCTACCAGTGGTCATGGCTTCTTTTGAAATTAGAGCAGAAGTTTTTATCTTTTCTCCCTTTTCACGCCTATGTATGGCTAAAAAGTATCTTCTCTGGCCAAAATGCTACAATTCTCACCTCGACTTCAAAGAAATAGATGAAGAACAACAATAAAAGTGCTGTTCCATGCATTGCTTGATTCTACTATGTATTTTCGGAGACTTTGTCTCATGTGCATTTACTCAATATACTTTCATTTTTTTAGGTTTTCAGGGAGATGTAGTGTAACTTTCTTAATTGGTTTAATCTTGCGTTTCTTTTTTATTAACTATTACGTATTGGCTGTTCTATCTTTTAGATGATTTAAGGATCCGGTTGAAATCTGACAGGACAGTGTTTTCTAGCTTGGTTGTGGCTGTTGTTTGATATATTTCTACTTAAGTCATGGGTAGATTAAATTGTTCGTAGAGAAGCCCTACTTAAGAAAGCAATAAAAAGCTAATTTATGCACAGAAGCCCGTATATACTGACGATTAGAATCAAGAAATTAACCATTTATATCAAGAAAGTCTGCAGGGCAGCCCTGTAGGTAAAATAAAAGGCGACCACTTCAAATAATTTAAATGTATTGCAGGGAAACCTTGTGATAACATTTAATGATGACCCGAACAAGAAGTACAGGCGGAGTGGGCGATAAGGGTCAGGTCAATAAAATGAGGACCCTTGGGAATGCATGATGCGTATGAAAACATTTACTGACCCAAATGCAAAATTACTAGAACGTCAGAGATGCCAGAAACACTTTTGTATAAAATGTTTAAATAAAAACCACCATGGCAGAATATGACACATTGACAAATTCAGATAAAATGTGGTCCTTGTTGCCGTGTAGAGAGAAAGTGCAGCAACACTAAGAAGTGGACTAAAAGATTGAGGAAGTATGTAATAAAGTAAGAGAGGAATACGAGGGCAGATTCAGCCAAGTAGAAAGTAAATCAAATAATAAATGCGACAAAAATGAAGTTATTAACTTAGTTAAAACATGAGATTGCACAGAAACGTTTTCCACAGCCACAAGAAAATGATCAGGCAACCATCAAAGAGATGGTACAGGAAGAAGTAATGAACTTACAAATGGCTTCTAAGAATAGCATTAATGGAGATGAGGGGACAAGATCAAATCCACCTAAAATACACGAGGTCATTAGTGAAAGAAAAGAGAGAAAGGCCACAGAAAACAATATGACTATTTACGGTTTAGATGAAAGTTTGTTAGAGGATAAAATAGAAAAGACACAACATGATGTAAATAAAATAGATGAACTTTTCGTTGATTCTAAAATAGATCTTGACAGGGATAATATTATAAAAAATAGACAGGACAGGGAAGCACGATAGATCCAAAACAAAACACATACCTATTCGAGTAGTGTTCGAGACATTAGACTCGGTTCAAGAAAATTCATTACACTCGTAGTTTAGCCAAATATAAGAATGTAGGAGTGAGTAACGACTTAACAAGAGTTGAGAGAGAACATAACAAAGAAAGTTATGGACGAAAGCAAAGAAATTACAAAAAAATGAGAAGGAGGATTTTTATTCAAGGTTCGGGGACCATTTTGGGCTAGAAAAATAGTGCGAACAGAAAAACAAAAATAAAAAAAAAAGACGTAAATAGAATTGTAAATACGTGCAAGTTTCCGAGGGTGAAGATTTTGAATAAAGTGCACAAGTGCACAAAGTTTGAATGGTTTGTATACGAATACAGACCATCTTTTAAATAAGATGTCAGTACTTATTGTCAGGACACAAGATACTTGTAATAAACCAAAAATTATAGGGATAACTGAGGTTAAAAATAATATGTTTAAACAAGTGCAGTTGAATGCACCCTGGGTAACAATGAAGGTAGAGGATTATTACTGTATGTAGACAGGGAACTACAAGCAGAAGAAATCAATTTGGATATCAGTGGTAAAGAATATTTATCTATTATTATTTTTTTTTTTAAACTAGAATGATAAATTATTAGTAAACCTTATAAACGTCACCATCAAATGCATTGAATCATCAGAAAGTGATCGAAGGATCAGGTAATAGAGGATTTTTCTCATAAGTTGTTAATGGGTGACTTTAATTGCCCACAAATTGATTAGGAATCGTAGAGAGCAACTCAAGAGAGTACTGATTCAAATAAACATACATTTATAGAAATGATTCAAGACAACTTTTTGAGCCAGCACGTATCAAAACTAACAAGATGGAGAGGAGGAAATAGACCACCAGTGCTTAGTTTGATGTGACTAAACGAAGAAGGTATGATATCTAAACTGGAATACCAAAGTCCACTATTATAGGTAAGAGTGACCATTGTGTTCTCACCTTTGATTATAATTGCTATACAATTGTCACAAGAAAGCATAAAATAGTTCGAAGTTACAATAAAGGAAAATACGGTGAATTCAATAAATCAACTGAGGAAAAAAATTTGGCATCTCTATTAAAAAATGAAAATAATATCGCTAACACGTTTTTACAGATTATCAAAGAAGAAGAAATTAAATTATCCCTGAAATGGAAATTAATGAATAACCAAAAGAAAACATATTTTCCAATAAACAAAAAGACAAGAGAGAAAATCAAATTGAAAGACAAGCTATCTAAAAAGGTATCAGAAACATATAATCCGCAAATTAATAGGGAACATAATAAAATAAGAAATCAAGTTAAAGCAGAGGTCAACAAAATTAAAAAAGAATTTGAGTCCAATATTTCAGCAAAAGCAAAGTAAAACCCAAAAGCAGTTTGGAGCTACATAAAATCGAAACAAAAGACCCGAGAGGGATTAAGCGAGTTCAACGGTGACCCAAATGATGAAAACCCTCCTAAACAATCATAGACAACGAAAAGCAAACATTTTAGCCGATTAATTCTCCAGTGTATTCACTGTAGAACCGGCCGGAGAAGTGCCATCAATTGGAACCAAAACAACAAAAAATAACATGAGTGATCTTAAAGTTGATCTGGCAACCGATACAAAGCTCCTTTTAGACCTGAAAATAGACAAGTCACGTTGGCTAGATAATATTACATACAAAAATTATAAAAGGCATTGGCTTATACTATATCTGACTCTTGACAATCTTATTTACTCAATCCATTACGAATAGAAAAATTTCAAATGATTGGAAACAGGCAGGAGTAAAAGCAATATTCAAGAAAGGGAAGAAAACACTAGCAGGAAACTATAGACCAGTAAGTTTGATTTCTGTAATTTGTAAAACGTTAGAAAAGATTATTAGAGATCATTTAACAAATTAATAGAATGATTTTTTTCTCCAAGAAAAAAATATGGATTTATATCTGGAAGGTATACAACACTGCAGCTGCTAGTGGTGTCAAATAGATGGTATTTATATGAACTATCAAAATGCCTTTGATACAGTACCACATGAAAAACTTATACAGAAAATGAGAAGCTATGGAATGAACGAACAAATGCTTGAATGAACAAGATACTTCTTGACTGACAGAAAACAGATGGTAATTATTAATGATGATAACTTGGGATGGAAACCAGTAACATCAGGTATTCCGCCAGTCTCTGTCTTAAGTCCCCTTCTATTTGTGATATACATAAACGATTTGCCAGATATGTGGAATCAGACGTGTCTTAATATGTTTATTATATTGGAAGTATATAATAAACATATTAAGACATGACCTTTTCCATATCAGCACAGTTACCGTCCCGAGACTCCCATATCAGCCAAAGGCGTTCCATATCAGCACGGTTATCATCCCTCGACCCATATCAGCCCTCTTCTGACGCCTCAGGCTGATATGGAAATCTTGGGATAATAACCGTGCTGATATGGAAAAGGCCATGCATTAATATATATTTACTCGATAGGTGAATATCAATTGAATTGCATATGACTGACGTACGATTGGTTGATAAATAACACCCAGATCGTGCACATTGTTTGATTAGGCCGTTTTGTGAAACTGTATCCTCTGCAAAGTTTGAAAAGGCACAAAATTCTAAAAGGGTGTTGTTGACGAAGAGTCCAATAACTCTTGCAAGAAAAAGAAATTTCGCTTAAATTGTGACTTTTTTTACCTAATAGTTCTACAAACTTCGAAGTGATTTTAATAGATTGCTGTCAAATAATAGCAATAAACAAAATATTGTCTTAAAATTGTGGAATAATGCCATTAAACTCTCGCAAGAAAAATTCGAATTTCACAACAAAAAAAAACAACAAATAGCTCTGCAAAGTTTGGAGTAAAATTGTTGTCAAGTAAGAGGGCCACATTTAAAAATGCCTTTAAATTGACGAATAAACCCATGATTGAAGGGGAGGTTTAGCGCGCCATAAAACCGTATTAAGCCATCATATCTTTTGAAATACCTGTACCGAGTCAGGTCCACTGCGGTCGACAATTTTTCCGGAGGTTTTGGCTCTTGAAAATTCTGTTCGGTAATTATGTTATTTACCCAATTTTCAAAAACAATGAATCTAAATTTTACCAAAAAGGTAGTCAGATTGTGAGACTATTATATCCAGTAGTCCGGAAAAGGTTAAAATTGTTTGATCAAAGGATTGTTAAGTCAGAGCATGACATGTAAACAAATGCCTTATGAAATGTAGAAATTTCACTAGAATTTATACAGATTGTGAGACGATCAACATGAGCTGAATTGACTAAAGGGTTGTCAACTTAGAGCACGACATGATATGAAACAGACGGACACTCATTCATCTGTATGCCATACTGATACAGTAAATGTGCTTATAAAATTAGATACACCTCTTTGTATTCATGATAAAGTATGGAACGATTACAAATCTTCACGAATGTTCAGCGCCAGAGATGGGCAACGATTACAGACCCAAGTAATCGATTAATAATCGATTATTTTAGAAATTTTGTGTAATCGATTATTAATCGATTACATGACTTGAAACTGTGTAATCGATTACAATCGATTACATTAGGCAATGTAATTATAATTACATTTCGATTACACTTATGTATTACCTGTATTCACAAAAATATTTTATGGCAACACTTTAGGAGGCTTCATCACACTGTCATGAATTAATTTCTGTATTAAATTTTCTTTAAAAAAAAAAAACACTTTTAGAGTGTACAGTATATTGTTTACCCAATTTGCATACTTAATAAAAGGTGCAAATATGGAAGGGCATCAAAAAAGATGTCACAATTCATGACTTCAGGATTGTCAAACTTAATTCTGTATATCTTATGTTTGTTTTCTTGAGGCGATCCCATTGGTCATTTTAGGATATAAATTTAATGTCGATAAAGTACTTGATATCCAAAAAATTGTATTGCTCATAATAATATTCTTTTTGTTTACTTAATATTCATGCACTGCCCAAATTTTTCTACTGCATAAATTTACATGAAACCATTGTATGAAACGACTGAAAAACAAGACAGATTTTAGCCTCTCTTAAATTACTCATTTGTTTTAATAAAAGTGTTTTTTTTAAACTTAAATTATAATAACACTGCAATTTTAATTGCATAATCAATCTGATCTATTTGATGTTTGACATCTCATTAAGGGTGGCCATTTATAGCCCCAGGTGTAAAGATTAACAGTTACAGGTATAAAATTTTGTTAAATTGTTTAGATAAGGGATTAAATAATTAACAAAAGCACAGACTAAGGGATATTTATTATACAATAATTGCAGAAATTTGTCTTTTAGTGTTTCTGTAAGTAATTTGTGTATAAAGAATTTATTATTTCATTAGGGGGTCATGTTTTTATATGCTACATTTAAATATCTTTTGTCCATTTTATGATGTTTTAGGTTTGAGCCCTCCAATAATTAGATTCAATCATGTATTTCAGTTAAACGTTGCCTCTCCAAATGTTCAATAAATTATATTTTATATATATTTATTTATTAACCAGTTCAGAACTATTTTGAAATTCAATATCTATAGATTATTTGACATACCTGAATACGAGTTGAAAGTTAAAAAATATCTACTAGAAATAAGATAATCAAAAATTTTTCTTTATCGTAGAAAATATACATAGAAATAGCTTAAGTTAAAGTACTAATAAATGCAATCAGCGCAGCAAGAAAAAGAAAGGTAGACACATATCTTCAAAATATATCTATCTGTATGTCTCTGGCTACGAAAAGCACTATCCAAGAAATGAATACCTTTACTTGTACTGAAATGGTCTTCAATAAGATATATATATATATATATATATATTATTTTTTTAAATAACCCGCTGTCGTTGCAATTGGTCTTTAATTCCTAATAATATAATATACCTGATCGCTATTCACCTGTCAAATCTATGAAATGAAATATACATGGAATGTAATTGCATTTTGAAAAACTTTCATGTCTATGCATATTTTTTCCACAGATATCTGTTTTCCGGAAATATATTTTGTACAAGTATTCAGATAATATTTTCAGGTAACAATTTGTTTTATCTTATATTTTTAAGAACAGAATATAAATGAAAAAAAAAATAATTTACAAACGAATACATAATAAAACAAAAAATACCCCCATTTTAGTTTTGATACTTTCCCGGAAAAGAATTCATCGATGTAGAGTTCAGCAGAGAGAAAAGAACACTGCTTCTCGTGTACGGCTCCAATACTTCAAAATTGATTTCTTTTAAAACGTAGATACTCGTCATGGTCAATCTCTTCTATGAATGTATGGTAATAAAACCATCTTTGTTTTCGTCCAGTTTTCTCCATTGCACAGTCAACTCTTCTGTTGAAAGCCCACTCTCATTGAACGCTCGGAAAAACTCTTCTGAATCAATGTCACCATTTCTACAAAAAATTATATTTGTTTATAACATGAATTTTATGTCATCATAATTATTTTTTATTCTAACATGGCTCTTTTTAATCGTCAACCAGTATAATACTCGATAACCATATATTTCGCACATGCGCAAATGGTATAAGAATATTAGTAAACGGGATGAAAAACGACCGAATGTTTTTAATTTTGTTTTTCTTAGTTAGTGAAGGAAATAAATGTTAAAAACACTTTTTAACTTAATTATACCATTCAGACAGGTATATATGCATTGTTTTGATTTCAATTTTGATTTTGAAATTGCATCTGTTTGAAAACGTCAGATTGTGTATTGTGACGTCATAGACATATACAGCAATGGAAACGGCAAATCCGCCTTCTCTTAGGTCGCTTCAGAAAGGAAAAATCCATTTTCTGTCATATTAGAATCGAAATAATTCATTGTAGGTATATGGTTATTGTCCTTTAATCATGGACTTGGCCTTTATATTCGTAAATTTAACCCCTCGCTAACGTTCTGGGTTAAATTCGAATATAAAGGCCCAGCCCATGGTTAAATTTCCTTGGAATAACCATTTACCTACCATTAATTATTTCTTAATTTAACTTGATAGCCATTCCATTGTTTGTAAGTGATGAGAGCTTAAAGGGGACAAATGGTGATGAAGGATTGAGCAATCCTTAGGTATTGTACACATTTTTTTGCCCGAATTTTGTGTTTTACATTGTGTTCTCCATTTCAAAGTATTTCAGTGACTTGCTAACTGCTCACACCATTTGTTTTCAGCTGAATCGGTGCACACAATTACCGTAGTAAATATATCACTTGATTAAAAAGTCTCATTTTAATGTATACAACGAATGAATGCATAGACAGTTAGAAAAAAGTACTTACTGAGGTTAAATACATTTGAATATTCTCAAGCACTTCGCAAAGATCTAAGTTTGTAAAAACTCCTCAAGAAGTTTGATAATATTCTTACATATACAAACGGAGATTTCATTTGTAATGAGCACGTATGAGGAATAAATATCAAAGAAAAGAGACTCAAACTTTAATAGCAAACCCCAAATAAATACCAAAACGTAGCCATTTTATATAACCCTTTTCGAAAACTCATTTGGTCCGTCCTTCGATTTTTGCATTTAAACACAATGAAGTTATCAACCCAACATGGCATGTGGAAATCATTTGATATAGGTTTTTTGTGTCGCATTCATCTTGAATGAAATAAAAGGGACAACAGGAAACACCTACAACGGCTGAAAATTATAATTACATGCCACAATCTGCTAGGGAACTACACAGGAAAAACACAAATAAGACAAAAGACAAACGTAAACAACGATAGGAACTCGGGACAGCCGGACTTGGTACCGGCACTAGCAAAAGCTACTGTTCATATTTATATTAAAAGACTACTACAACTAAGTCTTTGCTCACTGTGACTATGTCCTAAATTTGTTGGAATTAAATGTTTTCATTGTTTTAGTTGTGTATTGTTAGTCGACCGTACAAGTGATAACCGGAAGCGAACAGTGTTCGTACCTCAACTTGGTTGGAAAGTCCCAATCCAGGAAAAGAAACAACACTTTATGAAGAGAGATATACTAATAACCATATACATACGAATTGTTAAATTCAAAGGATAACGAAATAATTATTTCTTATTGCCTCGTTCATGTATTTAACTTTGATAAGTATCACCAAATCAACCAAGTATATAATGATCAAATAAGTGATATGGAGTAAATGCATATGAGACAACGTGATAAAACAGAGCAATGGAACAACACCTATATTGTGTTCTTCTTCTTGAAGGCACCATGAAGCCTTCAATGATTTCAGTGTATTCACTGCGTATTTGTTTTATCAAATATTGCTAGATTGTGTAACCTCATCCCTTCATTGTTAATCATAACCAGAAAAGTTTTACTCGGTTTTTCGCTCTTCTCCATAGCGGAGGTTACAAGATAAATAATATCAAAAATTTGGTTTTTGTTCTTTAGGTTCTTATCGATTTTAGAGGTTCACTGCGGGATCCAAACTATTTTGTTTTTCTATATTTACCTCATCAATACAATCATAGATTTATCTCCCTTGCTAATGATTTCCACATTTGTTTTATCGTACTTCCTACCACTTAAATCGAGTCTAAAGTTCCCTTTTTTCCAGATATGTTCAGGTGATGTCCCACCCCATTTCGAAATATGGTCATATAGGTCATATCGATTCCCGAGCAAAAATAAAACGTTTACCATATTTGGACGTGTCTTCCATATACGGTCGACTCCTTTTCCAAATATCGCGTGTGGTCGAAATCGATTCCAGAATGAAAATAATGCGTTTTCCATATTTGGGCATGTCTTCCATATATGGTCTCCTGATGCCCAACCCCAAATTCAAATATGGTCATTCAAGTTCATATCGATAAACAAACGAAAACAATGCGTTTTCCATATTTGGTCATGTTTTCCATATATGGTCTCATGTCCCTCTGATTCTTTACCTTATTTGGTAGCGTCATTTTCACATCCGATAACATCGTGTAGGCATGCCTCATCACCACAACAAGAAACATCCAGTTGCATGAGTCTTGGGTCTGAGTCATAGGAGAGGGGCCTGATGGAGGGTCTCATCACGAATCACGAAAAATTTATTCGGACCAATCACAGTTCACGGGAAATTCATTTTGTCAATTTGACCAAGAACGATTCACGGCGATGTTCTAATAACGATTTACGACAAATTAATGCAATGGAAAACGAATCACGGGGAATTAAAATTCCCGATCACGGAGAACGAAAAAAACCCATCGGCCCCCTCATAGGAACGCGTCTATTAGATTAGCTGGTCTGAGGCACACGGCTAGTATGGATCATGGTACGCGTGTCATGGATTACGCGTCCTTACCATATTAAGTAAGATGATCTGAGTCACGTGAGTCATGCGATAACGTGACGTCACATAGGGGCGGGTTTTGACCTTATTTGGCTTCCTCACTGCCTCCCTGTTTTTTGGGGTTTTTTTGGGGAGGGGGGCTAAAACTGATAACTCCCTATTACTACGGCCATTGTAGCCGTTTCTTGTTATCTTTTTTATTCTATTTATCAGTGAGTCAATCCAGTATCACGTCAAATCAGTGAATAAGTGAAATCTAGCTAAAGATGTCAGTTTTCATCCGGGACACCGACACATGATGTCATGGTGACGGCCACAGAATTCCTGGAGGTATATGAAAGTAACAAAAAAACTCAGCATCTTTTGGTACAGTGTTTCTGCTCTTTCAAAAATTCACTGTATAAATACAAAAACACATAAGTTTCAGAAAAACACTGAATTTCATTATGCTGTACACGTGTTTGATGGAGTAACCTTTGAATCGAATAATATAAAAAGCCATAATCCAAGACATAGATGGAAGTACTCATTAGAAGAACTC